>CM039672.1:169171881-169296881 GCA_022496015.1 Hordeum marinum
GTGTAGCGTCGTGATTTTGTTGGTGTTTTAGGCTCGCGTCTCTAGTACGGTCTAGCCTAGGACCAGCACAGTACCGTCGTTGAGCGTTTATTCAAACTTGCATCTCTGAATTGATTATTGCTCACCCTTTTTGCTACCATAGTATAAGCCATCCTAGCTCCACATACATCTACGTCGTGTGTTTGACACCACCTGGCAATCGCTATATCCAAGCTTTGAGAATTTGACTAAAACGGTTGCCGATCACCGCCTGCTGCTGGGTAAGAACTGGTAAGAATTTGAGATTCGCTTAAAGGATTTGTGAGACACCACCACCATCACCACCACGTCCCAGTAGTTTGTAGGTTTCATTTTCTTGTGTGTTTCCTATTTCTGCTAACCATGTCAGGATCACACGACGACGGGAGCGACTGGGAGAGCATGACCAACAATGCGCTCTATGATAAATTTCAGCAAATGATGTGATGAGGATATCCCTGGTTCACCTCATTTGTCATCTTCTCCTCATGATAAATCTCAGCTGTCAAATGAAGCTTCTACAAATAAGACCTATTTGGGTCCCATGACAAGGAGCCGTGCCAAACAAATAGAACAAGAGGTGAACGCGCTCCTAACTGATCATAATTCAACTATGCATGAGAACTTTATACTACCTAAATCTTGTGTGCTGATTTTACTCAGGTACAATGCTGAGGACAACCTATAACTTTCAGCACATGAGGAAACAAGTTTTGAAGCCCATACAACAAGTTTGAAGAGAACAAGCTTCAACTCTGATGCAAACCATGTTTTGGTGACAAGGGCAACTAATTACATCCCACGGAAGAATGGCAAGCCATCCCAGTTGCATGCCCAGTTCCAGAATTCGTCCCAGAACTTGCTGCACCTTGCTGCACAAATATGTGAGTATCTAGCATGTGTGGGATTACAAATTGGACAGCATTTGAAGTCTACTTTCAGGAAAATCAAACGGCGCAACATTTGGAGTCCTGAGTCAAAGGATATGAGAGTTCCAATGCAAGCTAACCAGAGCATTAATTGTTGTGCGAGGCTCCATGTATTTGCTCCCTTGACCAGCTGGTTACTACGGATTTGAGCCTCTCTTTTGGACTGGTTTCACACCTACACTAGGAGGGTTGTTCCTAGTATAAATACCCCTTCCCCCACTTCAGCCACAACTCTTTGGCAATTTGATTTCAGCATAGGTTAGCTAAGTGCAACCAGAATCTTGTTTGAGAGTTCACTTCCTCCTTAGCTCTTGTAATCTTGCCTTGTGAGAGGGTAAACTCACTTTGTGATTTTACATCAGCAGCCGTTGAGGCGGCGACCAGTTCGTGCTTCCAACTTCGTGCGTGGTTGCATGGATTGGAATCCTAAGAGTGTGGTTGGGCGAATACTTGTTGATGGTTGTTGCTTGTGCCGTAGCTAGTTTCGGTCTCGTCAGGTTGCACTAGTTATCCATTACCCAACATCGTTGTTGGCTGGGATCGAGGGTTGCCTTCGTACCCTTCAGGTGGCGTTGATTCGCATCATATAGTAGGTCCTCCGTGAAGATCAGGCAACTCCGTATCATCTTGGCATCAGAGCTTCGGTTCACATGGTAGGATCTTGTATCCCTAGCTTAGTTCGTGTTCTTGTTCATCCTAAAGTCCAGAAAATAGCCCCAAAAAAACCCACCTTTACCTAGCCCTTTGCAGCCTTTAATCTGTTATTTGGTGAGTTTTATCAAGTTCTTATCCACTAGTTTTTTTGTTTTTAGTTGCTGAGTTTCTTCCCCATCCAATCTTGTGTGTTTGTGTTCATTTTCACGCACAGATTTCAGATCTGCATCCTCCACCAAATCGTGTGTATCTTTGTCATCCGGAGTCCATTTTGGGTGTTTTTGTACATTTTGGAAATCCCACACCGTGTCCCTTCCATCCATCATTGTTAGATCTGATTTCCACCGTGTTTTCCACCCAGAAAAATTAGATCAGTTCGTGTGTGTTTGCTGCTAAGGTTTTAGCTGCATGTTCTTGTTGTTTGAGCTCGTCCATTGTAATTTTCGTAATTTCCCCAAAGTGTGTGTTCAGATTGAAGTCCCTTGTTGAAAGTTTGTCAAAAAAAAAGAGGCAAAAAAAAGAGAGAAAGAAAGATCTGCCCAATGAAAGAAAGTGTGTGCAAGAAGCAAAAGAAAGAAATTTGGGACTGTTCTTCACTTATATCTTGAGAAATCCCTGTTTGTGTTGTGAGATGAAACATGTCAAGTGTGCAAGTCTTCAATCCTTGCTTGCAGCAAATCTGATTCCTTGGTGTGAGTTGCATGTTCTTCATTTATATCCCATTCAGCAACTAAGGGCATTAGAAACTTGTGTGGGTGATTACTTGGTTCAACAATACCTAGATTGCAGATTAGTGTTTCTTTTGCTACATGTATACCCCCACCCAAGCTCCACCAAACAGCCCCGCATGTGCATCCATTGACTTGTATTCGCTTGATTATCACTCTTGGTATACCAACCACCGGCACCACGGTTGAGCACGATTCTGCTCTCACTTGGAAATTACATGAGCTTCGGTTGGTAAGTGAGGTGAGCTTGAGTTGTTACCCACATATATGCTTCTAGTACTATAGGGTTTTGCAAAAACTAACCATGGAAGGTGATGAAAACGAGTATGATGTTGAAGGAAATGGGCATCTCAATCAGCCTGTCACATGGTTTCACATCAATGCATTACGTGATCATCTACGCCGAGAGTTCAGAAACAGCCTTGGTCCAATTGAAGAGAAGCAAGACAAGTTGTCAAGAGATTTGCAGCAACTTATGGGTAACATTAATGAGCAGCTCACTTAGAATATGGCAGCCATGAGGACCGATATAGTTGCTGATATTGTGTGAGAGCTTCGTCAAGGCCGAGAAGATGCAAGTGTCCAAGGTGATGAACATCATGCAATTGATGGGGACGCTGCTGCATCCGATGCACAAGCTAGAAGAAACCGTGCTCTTGCCCCCCATGCCATGAGACCTCCCGGTCCTAGACGTGGGAATGCTCATGCTTATGGTCGTGGTCATCATGAAGCTGCTGCTAGTCGTGGTCTTAGAGGAGACCACCGGAGAGCAAATCTGCACCATGAAGATAGTGAAGATGAGTTTGATGAAGATGAAGATGGCATGCACCAGAATGATAGGTTTCATCGTCCAAGAAACTATGGTCGTGGACGGCAAGAGGAGGAGAGGTTTGGAAAGCTGAAATTTACCATGCCCAAGTTTGATGGTGGATCTGATCCAGAAAGTTATCTTACATGGGAATTGAAGGTTGACAAGATTTTCCGCATGCACAACTACTCCAAAGAGAAGAAATTAGCTATGGCCTCACTTGAGTTTGAAGACTATGCTCTAATCTGGTGGGAGCAAGTTCAGAATCAGCGAGAAGAAGAAGGAGAACCTGCTGTTGCTACATGGACAAAAATGGAAAGAGAGATGAGAGCAAGATTTGTCCCAAGGCATTATAGGAGTGATGTCTTTGATAAGCTCCAGAATTTGAGGCAAGGAAAGTTATCTATTAAGGAGTATCATAAGGAGATGGATAAGGCAAAGATAAGAGCCAACATACATGAAGAAGAGGAGCAGTCCATGGCAAGGTTTCTATATGGGCTGAATCCTAATGTCAAGCGAATTGTTGATTTGCAACCATATCGGAATGTGGTAGAGCTTGTACATCTTGCTTCTAAGGCTGAACATCAATTGTAAGAAGACACAAAGCAAAACAGAACTACCTCCTTCACAGCTAGAGCTACATCAAGTGGGAGTAAGTTTGTACCTGAATTCAATGTTGGTCGAGGTATCATGAGTAGCTCTGGTGGTGGAAATCAGTCCCATACACGTGCAGCCATGAGCAGAAATGATGCATCAAATTCAAAGGAGAAGAGCAGATTTGCAGCCCCTAGTTCATCCTCCATTGGCTCCACGGGAAAAACTAGTGATATAGAGTGCTTCACATGCAAGGGACGTGGCCACATGAAGAAAGATTGTCCCAACAAGCGTACATGCTGATTACAGAGAATGGAGAATATGAGTCTTGTAGTGAACCTGAAGAAGAAACTGAGAATGGTGAAAATTCAGATGGAAACGAGCATACCTATTGTGATTATGAGCAAGGTGCCTCTCTTGCTATCACTAGAGTTTTCAGCGTGCAACTCAAAGAAGCTGAGAATGGACAACGACACAATTTGTTTCAAACGAGAGCAAAAGTGCAAGACAAGGTATGCAAAGTAATTGTTGATGGTGGAAGTTGTCACAATCTTGCTAGTAGAGAAATGTGTGATAAGCTTAGGCTGAAGCTGCTGCAACACCCCATCCATATCATATCCAATGGTTGAGTGAGTGTGGAGAGTTGAAGGTCACACACATGGTACAAGTGCAATTCAAGATTGGAGAATATATTGACATCGTTGAGTGTGATGTTGTGCCCATGAAGGTGTGTCACTTGCTGTTGGGCCGACCGTGGCAATATGACCTTTCAGTTCAACATTGTGGCAAAACCAATCAATACACCATCAAGTGGAAAGGGAAAGACTTGGTGCTAAGGCCCATGACACCCAAACAAATCATGGCTGAGCACATGCAAAAGGCTTCTAAAGTAAAAGTAGTGAGTAAGAAAGAGGGAGAGAAAAAGAGTGAGAGAGAGATCCACAAATCTGTGAGTGAGCGCCACAAGTCAAATCTGAGAGATAAAAATAAAAGAGAGGGAGAGAACTTGGTCATGTTAGCCACCAAATCAGAACTGAGAGATGTGAGGCTCAACCCAAATCAAGTGGTCGTTGTACTTGTGTACAAAGACACTTTGCTTTGAGCTAACGACATAACTTGTCTCCCTAGTGCTGTTTGCGATGTCTTGCAGGATTTTGCGGATGTTTTTCCGGAGGAAGTACCCGCTGGTCTACCTCCCTTGCGTGGCATAGAACATCAGATTGACCTCATTCCAGGAGCATCACTCCCAAATCGACCTCCCTACCGCACCAATCCTAAAGAAACAAAGGAGATACAAAGGCAGGTACAAGAACTTTTAGAAAAAGGTTATGTGCGTGAAAGCTTAAGTCCTTGTGTTGTACCTATGAGGACATCCCTACTAATGTTACACCCACAACTCTGACTGCTATATATACAGGACCAATTACTAGAGCTCGTGCACGTCAATTGAATTACCAGGTGCTTTCGTTTCTTGGAAATCCTTCTAATGTTCATGAACATATGATGCTGCCTAAATTAGATACTTTTGTTTTACTTACGAATGAAGGACCTAGCATGGACAAGAAGGATGACCATTGGTGTGGGATCAAGCATGGAGAAGAAGGTATGTGCGCGGGAAAGAACAATGGAGCTTCCAGTGACGATTTTCGCACTTTGAAGCCACCATAATGGGAGCAAGAAGCCTTGGACGAAATATGCATGATGCCACTTTATAAAATTCGTCCCTAGGCTAATATAGGTGTTGCACCACCTTATTTTTGGGATAGGCCCATGTAATTTCGAAATACCATATTATAGGCTGTTTTTAGAGTCCGTATGTATGGGGAAACTGAGTTAGGGTTGGTTTCGGACCCCTCCTCCAAGGGGCCACGAAATTTCCCTCTATTCCCCCATATATACAGCCCTTAGGGCGTCGTTTTAGGGTTGGGTTTTGTTTAGATTACAAGCTCGCCATAGCTGCAACTTCGCGTTCTTCGTTTGTGTTCCACGACTAGACAAAGGCGTCACAGAACCCCACTTCGTCAATAAAGCTTTCCTCTTATATTCGCAATATCCAGATTGCAATCTTAGTTTCTTGCTTGTTCTTTGTTTGCATGCAGGAAACAGACCCTCGTGGTGAGGTTGATCGTGCTCCGGCGTGGTCAATAACCTCTCGGAGTTGGTTTAGCGATTGCTAAGGCGCGGCGTCATCGCACGTTCGTAGTCGGATCGTCAAAGTCTACTCCACCAAAAACGATAGCCACCATCTCATCGAAAGACAGGGATAACTTCGCCTCTATCAGGATTGGTCGAGACGAGTGACACGAGTTTACCCAGGTTCGGCCCCTCAAGAACAGGTAAAAGCCTACATCTTGCTTATGTTGTATTGATTGGAGTATCGATTACAACGGAGCGGATTTGCTTGACCTAGTTCTCAATTGATTTGTTTTTTGTCTAAGCTGCCCTGGGGTGTCGCCTTTATATAGGAGGTCAAGGCCCTGGGTTACATGAGTCCTAAACCGACTCTTACAACATAGTAAATCCTGTCTCTAAGCTGCCTTGCCATCTTGGGCAAGCCGTCTCCCGGCGGCTTAACCGCCAGGGTCTTCATACCATCTTCTGTCTGGCCCTTCGTCTTGGCCCATCTTGGTAAGTCGCCGTATAGCCAGGCCTACGTCTTTCGGCCCACCTTACAGGTCTTGATTATGAGCCAGCGGGTATGACCCGGCCCCTCCTGGGCAGGTCTTACCACGGGGTTATATCTCCAACATTAGGCCCCAGGTTGATTTGAGCCTGCTCATGTCAATCTTCAAACTCACTTGCGGCGAGTCTCACATTCCATTGCCTGAAAAAGCAAATACGTAACCTGTCGTGACATCATATCGAATATGCTGAAAAGATTCTGTGACATCCACAATAGATCCTCTCATTAAACCCGATGGCCCAAAAATCGAAGCATCCCCTTCGGCCAATCATCATTTCGCCTCCTCGATTCCCATGCGCATTGTTCTGCCACCTCATCTCTTAAATAGGGACATGAGGGGGCCTTTTCTTTTTCTCCACAGCCCCTGTCTTCTTCTTCTTCCTCTCGACGCTTCACTCCTCCGGAGCTCCGCCGCGCCGACAGCACTTTGCCATCGCCCACAACGCTGGCCGCTACATCAACTTGATTAGTCCAGATTCTCGCCCGCGTCAACCACATCCGCAAGGTATTCCTCTCATTCCTTGCCAGATCCGCAATCCCCTCGTTTGAATCCCCTAATCTTTTCGGGTTTCCATTAGCATTCTTCGCTGTTCATTAGATTAGTCATCGTAATGTAGATTAATGATTAGTCCCCTGAGTCTCGCAATGTTGCTAGTCCATCACGGCTGTTCATACGGAGCAGATATCCACTCGTTATAGATCTGCATCCCATTCTTTCTCGTGCGGTAACTGCCTGTTCTTCCACTGCTGTTTTTAGGGTTTAGATATATTTCTTTTTCCCTTCGCCCATAGATCTATAGTTATAAAGACAACATGTGAAATCTGTTTATCCGCACTTAGCTGTATTTTCCATCGTTGCTCCGTTAACTTAATCCGCCATTGCGTTGGCAGCTCTCTGAAAAGATACTTCGACGGCTTAATACCTCACCGTTATACTGACCACAGCTGCCTTGACTAGTTAATATTTTTTCTAAGACGCCATACTCTAGGCCTTTTTTCGCAGTTTGACCCGCCATCATGTCGAGAGCACCTTCATCTTGCAATTGGGTTAGCTCTGGAGTCACCGAACAGCTCTTACTTGACTTCATAGAAACAGGTATCCTTCCGGCTCAGGACGTCTTACACTAGCGGGTTCCCAGGCTAGAATCAAGGCCTAAACCTAAGGAGGGAGAAGTGGTTGTGTTTACTAATCACCTTCGTGGATTCAGCCCGCCCGTGTCAAAAAAAAATCCGAGATGGTCTTCATTTCTTCAAGATTCACCCTCAAGACATAGGCCCAAACTCTATCTCCAACATGTGTCAGTTCCAAGTGTTATGTGAAGTTTACCTGCAAGAAGAGCCGTCTGTTGACCTGTTCTGTGATTATTATTATTATGTCAACCGCCAAACTAAAGTGGCGGCTGGGCCAAGTTTGGAGCTTGGCGGTGTTTCCATTTAGAGACGGAGAGATTTGCCCTATCCATCAGTCGTCTTACCAAGTCACCCCAAAGAGTGGAACAAGACCTGGTTCTACTGCAAAGACACTTCTCCCAAAGAAGAGAATCCGTTGCCGGGTTACCGTCGTACTAGGCTTTGCTACACTAAACTCCTAGACCGGATGTCCACCGTAGAGCGAGCTAAACATGCTCCGAAATTTGTGAAGATCAAGGCCTTACTGGCGAACGGCTTAACAGGCGTCAACCTAACCCACTGCTGGGTTTCTTGGAAAATCTTACCACTGAGCTGTCGTGACCGGCTCATGCATGAATTTATGGGTGAACCAAATGACTCTCTCTGCTTCAACGCCACTCCTCTAACAGAACAAGACATCAATTCCTCTGTCAAAGCTCTTCTTGGCGAGAAGCAGGAGATCTGCAACAAGACTAGGCTGAAACCCTTTTGCACCAAAAATCCAGCTCCGACTGTAAGAAACTCTTGTTCCACCAAATAGGTCAAATTTGTCTAACTTTCCTCCTACTTCTTCTAAACTTTGCTGGCGGCTTCTCTACAGGCTGGCTCTTTCTTTCTGGAAGAAAAAGTGCAACCCGCCTATGAAGAAGTCTAAGGTGAAAACCGGCGGCTGTAAGAAGAAAACTGTTGTTCAAGAGAAGCCTGAGGTTGATGACTCGGAGGTAGAACTTGACTCTCTTGGCTGTCTTTTCATGTGCCTTATTGACAATAATTATTCATAGGAGGAAATGGAAACAAGTTATGCAAACGCCCCTGAGGTAACCTACATTTCCTCTGACTTAGAACACCTTCCACCAAAGAAGATATGGCGGGTCCTCCGAAAATTCCCATTTTCTCATCCTCTTGCTCATTTAGACCCCAATTTTATTTTGAAAAAGCAACAGCACACCTCCCGATGCCAAACCCGGAGTGCCGACTCTAAAGATCTTGTGGCCGGGTTATCCAATTCTCCGGTTCAGCGGAAACGGCCGGCTGAGGTACTCGTTTAACTAAGTTCATATTTCTCAACCTTGTATTATAACCTTATGCTGTTTTATATTTCCTTAATTGCCTTCAGGAAATGCACCCATCGTCTGGTGACTCTACGACGACTAAGCTGCCACCTCTGAAAATCAACCCGGAGTGCGTATCCTTGTGTCTACATCATATCCTTTTACAACCTTGCTCTTTATATAATAATCTTCTGTGTTTTCTAGGGCTCAAGAAAAGCGAAGGAAGACTGGCGGGTCTACCTCTGCCCCCACTGCCCAAGAGCCAGACACTGTTAAGCCGGACTCTCCTGCAGCTCATGCTGAGCCCACTAAAGCTATGAAAGATGCGCCTGAAGATATTCATCGGTCCTCTGAGCCGACAGACCATGAGATGGCAACTGATAGTCTTACAAGGGCCGATTCTAAGCTGCCCAGCCCTTCAACAGCCATCAAAGACACAGTTCTTCCGGATGTCATCATCACTGGGACGGGTTTTCAATCTCCCAAACCTCATGTATTGACAAAGCACACCAACAAGACTGAAGCTTCCTCGCCTGACAAACTTGACTTCGAATTCCCCGTGCTGGAGAATTTAATTGCAGATGAGTTACATGACGATTATCTGGCCTCTCCACAAGCCGGAACATGGAGCTCAAACTTGCCGGTTTGATGGAGAAAAAATATGGGGTACTCCTGCTTTTCCCTTATACCCTTATGTAGCCCCCAAGAGTTGGTTTAGTATTGCAAATGGAAAACCAGGTCTTCCAATCCTTGTCATAACTAGAATAACTTAGCCTGTAGCCCCCAAGTATTGGTTTAATATGTATATATTAAGCCGGTACTCAGTTTTGACGAGGTTATCTGATGAGGACATCCCTACTAATGCTACACCCACAACTCCGACTGCTATACATACAGGACCAATTACTAGAGCTCGCGCACATCAATTGAATTACCAGGTACTTTTGTTTCTTGCAAATCTTTCTAATGTTCATGAACATATGATGCTGCCTAAATTAGATACTTTTGTTTTACTTGTGAATGAAGGACTTGGCATGGACAAGAAGGATGACCATTGGAGCGGGATCAAGCATGGAGAAGAAGGTGCGCGCGCGGGAAAGATCAATGGAGCTTCTAGTGATGATTTTCGCACTTTGAAGCCACCATAATGGGAGCAAGAAGCCTTGGACGAAATATGCATGATTATAAGTTCGCCATAGCTGCAACTTCGCGTTCTTCGTTTGTGTCCCACGACCAGACAAAGGCGTCACAGAACCCCACTTCATCAATAAAGCTTTCCTCTTATATTCGCAACATCCAGATTGCAATCTTAGTTTCTTGCTTGTTCTTCATTTGCATGCAGGAAACAGACCCTCGTGGTCAGGTTGATCGTGCTCCGGCATGGTCAATAACCTCTCGGAGTTGGTTTAGCGATTGCTAAGGCACGACGTCATCGCACGTTCGTAGTCGGATCGTCAAAGTCTACTCCACCGAAAACGATAGCCACCATCTCATCGAAAGACAGGGACAACTTCGCCTCTATCAAGTGGTATCAGATTTCTAGGTTGCTCAGTGAGATTTTACTAGTTTTCCTAGTTTAGATCGCATCTCTTGTTCATACCTTTAGTCCACGAAACAGCCACAAAAAAACAATTAGTGTTAGATCAACATATCCGAACCAATCTGAGCCTTTGCATAGTCTTTTCAGTATTTTGCTTTGTTGAATTTGCGGTTACATCATTGTGTCGAGTTGCTGGTCTTAGTGTCTAGTCCTTTAGAGTTTCGAGTTCTATTCACAGGTTGTCACGCCGCCAACGCATCGTCTTCATAGTTGCCATATACTACCACCATCATCACCGTTGCCAGATATCACCACCCACAATCCATTGGTGTCCATATAAACCACCACCAATCCGAGTCCAGCTCGTTTTAGATTTAGTTTCGAGATCTTTTTGATTTCGGATTCGCGTTTTGCTACCTGCGTAGGTGTCGGAGAAAAAAGGTTCAGGGGCAACGTTTTCGGAGTCTGGCACGCTTTGCAGAGCACGTTTTGGCCCCAAAAAAATCGGCCGAAAATATTTTTTCCCTATCTTGATTTTAGGTTCTCCGGAGCGTTTTGAGACACTTGCTATCATAGTGATTTTTGTCGAAATTTTTGGTTGTCGCAGCCCCCGGATTGCTCCAGAAAAAAAATAGTCCAAAAAATTTCGTGCCCATCTTGCTTATACGACGTGGCAAGAGTTTTGAGACACTCACCATTGTAGTGATTTTTTGAGCAAAAAAAAAGAGGCGCCGTAAAAAGAACGAAAAAAAATTCAAAGTGTGCTCTTCTCTTGATTACGTGTAGCGTCGTGATCTTGTTGGTGCTTTAGGCTCGCGTGTCTCGTACGGGTCTAGCCTAGGACAAGCACAGTACCATCGTTGAGCGTTTATTCAACCTTGCATCTCTGAATTGATTATTACTAACCCTTTTTGCTACCATATTATAAGCCATCCCAGCTCCACATACATCTACGTCGTGTGTTTGACACCACCTGGCAATCGCTCTATCCAAGCTTTGAGAGTTTTGACTACAACGGTTGCCGATCACCGCCTGCTGATGCGTAAGAACTGGTAAGAATTTGAGATTCGCTTAAAGGATTTGTGACACACCACCACCACCACCACCACCACGTCCCAGTAGTCTGTAGGTTTCATATTCTTGTGTGTTTCCTATTTGCTAACCATGCCAGGATCACACGACAATGAGATCGACTGGGAGAGCATGACCAACAAAGCGCTATATGATAAATTTCAGCAAATGATGGCTGACCAGGTACAAGACTTCGTGACCAACTTTGGAGAGGCCATGGAGAAGCTAGATGGTTTGGAGAAGACCTTTGACACCAAGATGGACGCCAAGTTCAATGAGGTGCTTGCCCGTCTACCACCACCAGCTGCAGCTCCTGTTCCTTTCGAATGACGAGCACGACGTGGGCCTCTCGGCCAAGCCCAACATACTGGTACTGTTGATACTGCTGCTATTTCTGTGGCTCGTGCTGCTACTGTCATTGAGCAAGTTGACGATTATGATGGTGATTATGATGATGAGGGAGAGCTTGCTCTCGATCAGCCTCAGCAGCAACCACCACCATACGCACTAGGTCGACAACATGGCTACAACCGTAACGGTAGGGCTGGCCCACCCCCTCAGGTACGGGATCATGACCATCTCCCTAAACTTAAATTGAATATTCCAACGTTTGAGGGTAGATATGTTCCTGATATATATCTTACATGGGAGTTAGAAACAGAACAACGTTTTACATGCTTACAATTTCCTGAGGATAGACGTGTTGCTGCTGCTGTTTGTTCATTCACTAGTTTTGCTTGTGTTTGGTGGTCAGAACATTGTAGAATACACCATGCTAATATTCCAACTACTTGGGCTGCTTTGAAAACTGCTATGCGTAATCGTTGGGTGCCACCTTATTATCAACGTGAATGCCTTCAAAATTTGCAGCGTTTAAGACAAGGAAAAAATTCTGTAGAAGAATATTATCAGGAATTACAAACTAGTATGATTAGATGTGGTATTGTTGAGGAGAATGAAGCTATGCTTGCACGTTTTATGGGTGGATTAAAGAGAGATTCAGACTATTCTGGAGTATAAGGAGTATAACACTATCACTCATTTATTTCATCTTGCTTGCAAAGCTGAACGTGAAGTGCAGGATCGACAGGCAATGGCGAGAACTACTTTTTCCGCAGATCGCACTTCATCATGGATGCCACGTACCTCATCTACTTCCACACGTCCTTCTGCAACACCACCTACTTCAACCTCCAACTCCAACCGCGATACCAGGAAACAGGCTCCTACTCCACCCTCTACAAAGAGCACACCTTCTGGGCCTGCACAAAGCTCTTCTTCATCTATTGCATCCACAGGGCAAACACAAGAGGTTATATGCCGCCGTTGCAAGGGTGGAGGTCACTTTGCGAGAGAATGCCCTTCCAAGCGTGTCATGATTGTTACTGAGGATGGTGGATATGCGTCTGCTAGTGATTATGATGAGGAGACTTTGGCTCTCATTGCAAGTGAAGAACACGATGTCGACGATGTAGAACCAGAAACACACTACATGGCTGCTGATTATGCTGACAGGTATGAAAGTTCAGTTGCTCAACGTGTTCTCAGTGTGCAGGTTACACAGGTTGAACAAAATCAGAGGCACAACTTGTTCCACACAAAGGGAGTTGTGAAGGAGCGTTCTATTCGCATCATCATCGATGGAGGGAGTTGCAATAACTTGCCTAGCATGGAGATGGTGGAGAAGTTGTCTCTAACCACCAGACCACATCCTCATCCTTATTACATCCAATGGTTCAACAATAGTGGCAAGGTTAAGGTAACACATACTGTTCGTGTGCATTTTAGCATTGCTACATATTCTGATTATGTGGATTGTGATGTGGTACCCATGCAAGCATGTTCTGTTTTACTTGGTAGACCATGGTAGTTTGATAAAAAAATCCGTACACCATGGTAGGAAAAATCAGTATACTCTTGTTCATAAGGATCATAATATCACTTTGCTTCCTATGTCTCGTGAACATATTATGAAAGATGACATTGCTAGAGCAAGTAAAGCAAAACAGGAGAAAAATAAGAGTGAAAATCAGATTGTAGCATAGGAATTTGAGCAACACCATAAGCATAATAAACCATCATCTACTGTTGCATCCGAAATAAAATTGAAGGGTGGATGTTTACTTGCTACTAAGTCTGATATTAATGATTTGGATGTTGCTACATCTGTTTGCTATGCTTTTGTATGCAAAGAGGTATTATTTTCATTCGAGGACATGCCTCCTCTTTGCCTCCTACTGTCATTAACATTTTGCAGGAGTTCGCTGACGTCTTTCCACAAGATGTGCCACCGGGATTACCGCCTATTCGCGGGATTGAGCATCAGATTGACTTAATTCCCGGTGCATCCCTACCCAACCGTGCGCCCTACCGTACCAATCCAGAGGAGACAAAGGAGATTATGCGTCAAGTACAAGAGCTGCTTGACAAAGGTTATATACGTGAATCCCTTAGTCCTTGTGTTGTTCCTAATATTCTAGTGCCTAAAAAGGATGGTACATCGCACATGTGTGTGGATTGTAGAGGCATTAATAATATTACTATTCGTTATCGTCATCCTATTCCTAGACTAGATGATATGCTTGATGAATTAAGTGGCTCTACAATTTTCTCCAAAGCTGATTTGCGTAGTGGATACCATCGAATTCGTATGAAATTGGAAGATGAATGGAAAACAGCATTTAAAACTAAGTTTGGATTATATGAGTGGTTAGTCATGCCTTTTGGGTTAACTAATGCACCTAGTACTTTCATGAGATTAATGAACGAGGTTTTACTTGCTTTCATTGGACGATTTGTGGTAGTCTATTTTGATGATATATTGATTTTTAGTAGATCTTTGGAGGAACATTTGGAACATTTACGTGCTCTTTTTACTGCGCTACGTGACGCACGTTTGTTTGGTAACCTTGGGATGTGCACCTTTTGCACCGACCGAGTATCTTTTCTTGGCTATGTTGTTACTCCATAGGGAATTGAAGTTGATAAAGCCAAGATTGAAGCTATTGAGAGTTTCCCGCAACCCAAAACGGTCACACAAGTAAGGTGTTTTCTTGGCCTCGCTGGTTTCTATAGGCGTTTTGTGAGAGATTTCAGCACCATTGTTGCGCCTCTCAATGAGCTTACAAAGAAGGACGTGCCTTTTTCTTGTGGTACCGCACAGGAAGAAGCCTTCACGGTCTTGAAAGATAAGTTAACACATGCTCCTTTACTCCAACTTCCTGATTTTAATAAGACTTTCGAGCTTGAATGTGATGCTAGTGGAATTGGGTTAGGCGGTGTGTTATTACAAGATGGTAAACCTGTTGCGTACTTTTCTGAAAAATTAAGTGGGCCTAGTCTGAATTATTCTATTTATGATAAGTAATTATATGCTCTTGTTCGAACTTTGGAAACATGGCAACATTATTTATGGCCCAAAGAATTTGTTATACATTGTGATCATGAATCTTTGAAACATATTACAAGTCAAGCAAAACTGAATCGTAGACATGCTAAATGGGTTGAATTCATTGAGACTTTCCCTTATGTCATTAAACACAACAAGGGTAAAGAAAATGTTATTATTGATGCTTTGTCTCGTCGTTATACTATGCTTTCACAACTTGACTTTAAAATATTTGGTTTGGAGACCATCAAAGATCAATATGTGCATGATGCTGAATTTAGAGACGTGTTGCAGAATTGTAAACAAGGGAGAACATGGAACAAGTTCGTTATTAATGATGGATTTGTGTTCTGTGCTAACAAGCTATGCATTCCAGCTAGCTTCGTTCGTCTTTTGTTGTTACAGGAGGCGCACGGAGGAGGATTAATGGGACACTTTGGCGTGAAGAAGACGGAGGACGTACTTTCTACACATTTCTTTTGGCCAAAGATGAGACGGGATGTTGAGCGTTTTGTTGCTTGCTGCACGACATGTCAAAAAGCTAAGTCACGACTCAATCCTCATGGTTTATATATGCCTTTGCCTGTACCTAGTGTTCCTTGGGAGGATATATCTATGGACTTTGTTTTAGTTTTACCTCGAACGAAGAAGGGGAGGGATAGCATATTTGTTGTCGTGGATAGATTTTCCAAAATGGCACACTTTATACCATGTCATAAAAGTGATGCTGCTGCTCATGTTACTGATTTGTTCTTTCGTGAAATTATTCGATTGCATGGTGTACCAAATACAATTGTTTCAGATCGTGATGCTAAATTTCTTAGCCATTTTTGGAGATATTTATGGGCTGAGTTGGGGACTAAACTACTTTTTAGTACTACATGTCATCCCCAAACTGATGGCCAAACTGAAGTAGTCAATAGATCATTGTCTACTATGCTTAGGGCTGTTTTGAAGAATAACCTGAAAATGTGGGAAGAATGCTTGCCTCATATTGAATTTGCTTATAATCGTTCGCTACATTCTACCACTAAGATGTGCCCTTTTGAAGTTGTTTATGGCTTCTTACCTTGTGCACCTATTGATTTGTTGCCTCTTCCATCTTTGGAGAAGGTTAATTTTGATGCTAAAGAACGTGCTGAGTTGATATTAAAGATGCATGAGTTAACGAAGGAAAACATTGAGCGTATGAATGCTAAATACAAAATTGCTGGAGATAAGGGTAGAAAACATGTTGTCTTTGCACCTGGAGATCTTGTTTGGTTACATTTGCGTAAGGATAGATTTCCTGATTTGCGCAAGTCAAAGCTAATGCCACGTGTTGATGGTCCTTTTAAGGTGTTAGAGAAAATAAATGATAATGCATATAAACTTGAGCTGCCTGCAGAGTTTGGGGTTAGCCCCAATTTTAACATTGCAGATTTGAAGCCTTATTTGTATGAGGAAGATGAGCTTCCGTCAAGGATGACTTTAGTTCAAGAAGGGGAGGATGATGAGGACATCCCTACTAATGCTACACCCACAACCCCGACTGCTATACATACAAGACCAATTACTAGAGCTCGTGCACATCAATTGAATTACCAGGTACTTTCGTTTCTTGCAAATCTTTCTAATGTTTATGAACATATGATGCTGCCTAAATTAGATACTTTTGTTTTACTTGTGAATGAAGGACCTGGCATGGACAAGAAGGATGACCATTGGAGCGGGATCAAGCATGGAGAAGAAGGTGCGCACGTGGGAAAGAACAATGGAGCTTCCAATGATGATTTTCGCACTTTGAAGCCACCATAATGGGAGCAAGAAGCCTTGGACAAAATATGCATGATGCCACTTTATAAAATTCGTCCCTAGTTTAATATAGGTGTTGCGCCACCTTATTTTTGGGCCAGGCCCATGTAATTTCGAAATACCATACTATAGGCTATTTTTAGAGTCCGTATGTATGGGGAAACTGAGTTAGGGTCGGTTTCGGACCCCTCCTCCAAGGGGCCACGAAATTCCCCTCTATTCCCCCATATATACAGCCCTTAGGGCGTCGTTTTAGGTTTGGGTTTTGTTTAGATTATAAGGTCGCCATAGCTGCAACTTCGCGTTCTTCGTTTGTGTTCCATGACCAAACAAAGGCGTCACAGAACCCCACTTCATCAATAAAGCTTTCCTCTTATATTCGCAACATCCAGATTGCAATCTTAGTTTCTTGCTTGTTCTTCGTTTGCGTGCAGGAAACAGACCCTCGTGGTCAGGTTGATCATGCTCCGGCGTGGTTAATAACCTCTCGGAGTTGGTTTAGCGATTGCTAAGGCGCGGCGTCATCACACGTTCGTAGTCGGAGCATCAAAGTCTACTCCACCAAAACGATAGCCGCCATCTCATCGAAAGACGGGGACAACTTCGCCTCTATCATTATCAATGGTAGCCCCCAAGTCCGGGTCAGTATAGAAATAACTTACCGAAACTTCACTATAAACTTGGAAAGCGTCGATGTAGCCCCCAAGTGCCGGTTTATCTTTATGAAGATGAGCCAGAACTTACTTGAATCAAAGAGCCATATGTAGCCCCCAAGTGCTGGCATAACTTGATGAAGATGAGCCGGAACTTCATTGTAGAATTGGAGAGCGAATAGACATTAGCCCCCAAGTGTCAAGTATATTGCTTACAATCTGCTTGAGACTTGTATTGTATTCCCTTAGCTGATCAATATTTTAACCTGGCGACTTACCCCTCCTGGGCGACTTTGTTTTTGTATGCCACATGAAGCTTTAAGCAAGGTCGAGTCTGATCTGGCCAGCTTAAAGGACAATCTTGCTTCCTAGCAAACCGCCCGGGGTGAAGTGGAGGACAGATGTCGGGTTGCCGTCGAAGAACTTGCAAAGGTTCAATCTAACTTTGCTGCTTTCAAGAAGACCGCTGAAACGGATCAAGCCGCCCTAGCAAAGCGTGCAGATGATGCTGACTAGCGGCTCAAGCTTGTATCAGATGAGTTGCAGACCCTTAAGCGCCATATCTCGAGGATGACTGCTGCTATATTTGGTAAGTACTTAAAACTCAGCAAATTTCCTTGTTGAAAAATTGTGCAGGCGGCTTATAATGTTAACCCGTCTGTGCGGGTCAAAGAAGCCGCTAGCTCGCTCCAGACAGCCTGTTGCAGGCTTGCAGCTGAAAGCCGTATACACCTTGTCAGAGCAGATGTACTGCGGGACCCTTTGCACTATTAGAGCAATGCCGAATAAAGAAAGCATCCCCAAATTCATGAAAGGAGTGATAGAACTCTTATCAACTTTTCCTAAGCAAATCGAAGAGCTCAAATGATCAGCCGCCAGGAAGGGAGCAATGGCTGTGGTAAGCAGGGCTTTGGCCTTTGCCCCTGAGCTAACTACAAAAGAGATGATGGATGGCTTTCCGTCCAAGAAACACGACGGCTCAGAGTTCACAAAAGGTGACTGTGCCCATTGTATGGAGGCCTCCAGGGTACTCGCATCGGTACTGGCGGATGAAGTTGATATGTCTGCTTACCAGGCATCTTACAACGCAGACTACAAACGAGTGCGCTGCCCAAACTTTGAAGCCAGGAACTTAACTCATGCACGTTGTAAGCAGCTCTTTGCCCCTAAAATTGACCCGTCTCCCCTCTTTGACGAGGCCCAGTTTGAAGCATTAAGAAACTGCAACTGGGATGTGGACAATCTTCAGATCGAAGAGGTCGAAGACCCATCGCGGGCTGACCGGCCGTCAAGCTAAACAAGTTGATCCTGGGGTGGGATAACCCAGCTCCTTGACCCGCCGAAACTTTAGCAGTGTACAAAACCTGAAGTCTTGCTTTTAGGGCTCCGTGGAGAGCTTTGTAATAGGCTTAGAAAAAACCTTGATTGCCTCAATCGTGCCATCGTGCATGTAGAAAACTCCACAACTTGATATATCTTTAGCTGCTTTGTGTTTCACTCATATCTTGTCATCAGACTTCATGGCGGCTTATCTTAAGAGATAAAACCTGCGAAAACGAACATCAGAACATGTTCTGCCTCACTGTGAGGGTGGCTTGAAAAAGCACAACCCGAAGATGTTAAATCTTTCCTTACCTTGCCTTTTCGAAAACTCGTATGCCAGTTCTTCTAGGTGGACTCGCTACTAAAACTCTTTAACAGTATAGGGTCTCGATCGAGAGTGACCGTCAATTTGTTTGAATGGCTTAGGGTCTCTAGGCAAGATTAATAGATAAGAGCGCAACAAACCAGAAAGAGACGCAGCAGGGCATGAGTACCCTTAGGGACCATAAGCTACCTCTCAAGTGACACAAATCCGTCGTTTGAACCTTAAATAGTGCAGGGCCTTTAAAAGAGTAAATGTTTAAGAGTACGAACGAGCCACATAGCGGAGGGTCAGCAGCAGATGGGTGAGTTTGTCCTCGCTTTCCGTAAGTTGTCCCTCACATGACAAGAGCTGTCAGTTTAACCTTGACCAGCATAGGGTCTCTAGCGAGAGTGACTGTCAAATATGTTTGAACAGCTCAGGGTCTCTAATCAAGATTCACTAGCAAGAGTTCAGCGGGTCACATAGCGAAGCACCAGCAGGATATAGGCAGGTTTAACTCAAACTTGCGGTGGCTGAAGAGCCGATCAAGAGGGTGTGTAAGCTAAACCCGATGGGTTGGAAGCCCCCAAATGACCTTGTTGACGGAGTCAACTTTTGGGTGTACAACCCGCCTTACGGTGGCTAAAGAGCCGATCAAAAGGGTGTGTAAGCTGAACCCTGGCGGGTTAGAAGCCCCCAGATGACCTTGTTGACGGAGTCAACTTTTGGGTATACAACCCGCCTTACGGTGGCTGAATAGCTGATCAAAAAGGTGTGTAAGCTGAACCCTGGAGGGTTAGAAGCCCCCAGATGACAACATTGACGGAGACAACTTTTGCACAAGCTGAGATACGTAAAACGCTAAAGGCCCCGACTTGTAGGGATGCTAACTTTATTTTGTATATATATATATATGCGATATGTACAATGATGATGTACAATGGCGGGAGTTGATGACTCAAGTATAGTAAGGCCGCAGATGAGCTATATTCCACGGTCGGCGGGTCTCCTGCCCAGAAGTGCTTGACTGGTCTCGTATATCAATGAGATAATACAACCCATTGTTGAGATTCCTGCTGAATACGAAAGGTCCTTCCCATGGAGGATATAGCTTGTGCGCATCCATCTGATCTTGAATCAAATGCAACACCGAGTCGCCTTCTTCAAATGTCCGGGTCTTAACTCTGTGGCTATGATAGCGACGCAGGTCTTGTTGATAAATCGCCGATCGAGCCACCACTAGATTATGCTCTTCATCCAAAGCATCCAACGCGTCTTGACGCGCTTTATCATTATCGCCTCAACGTAAGCCGCCACCCGTGGCGATTTATGATGTATATCACTTGGTAACACGGCCTCTGTGCCATAAACCATGAAGAAAGGCGTATAGCATGTTGATCTGTTGGGACTAGTTCTGATGGTCCATAAAACTGATGGCAACTCCTCTACCCAACAACCTAGTGTTCTCTATAGAGGAACCATAAGCTGGGGCTTGATGCCTCTCAAGATCTCCTGGTTAGCATGCTTTTCCTGACCATTGGATTGTGGATGAGCAACCGCAAAAACGTCAAGCCGGATGTGCTCACTTTCACTAAATGCTTGCATAGCCCCCTTGGATAGGTTCGTACCATTATCTATGATGATACTAAGAGGGTAACCAAAGCGGTAGATCAATTTTCTGACAAACTGACCCGCCGTAGTCGCGTTACATTTGCTGACCGGCTCAACCTCCACCCACTTGGTAAACTTGTCCACCGCCACCAAGAGGTGGGTCTTCTTGTCCTTGGATCTCTTGAAGGGCCCGACCATATCATGCCCCCAGACCGCAAACGGCCAGGTAACTGGAATCATTCGCAATTCCTGAGCTAGCACGTGAGCACGCCACCCAAACTTCTGACATCCATCGCACTTGAGAACCAAGTATTCTGCATCCTTATGAGCCGTCAGCGAGAAGAAACCATGCCAAAAAGCCTTGGCTACCAGAGATTTTGAGCCGGCATGATGACCACAATCGCCAGCGTGAATCTCATTCAAGATTTCTTTACCTTCTTCAGGTGAAACACAACGTTGAAAAACGCCGATAACACTGCACTTATGTAACTCACCATTGATGATCGTCATAGACTTGGATCACCTCATGATTTGCCTTGCCAAGGTCTCCTCCTTAGGTAACTCACCGCGAGTCAGGTATGCTAGGTAAGGCAATGTCTAGTCAGGGATAGCATGCAGAGACGCCACCAGCTGTCTCTCCGGGTCAGGTATATCCAGGTCTTCCTCTGAAGGTAGCTTAACTGACGGGTGATGTAGCACGTCCAATGTAGCAGGAACGAGCCTGATAGTAGATGGTAGGGCTACGAAGGGAGAGGGCAGAGTCCTAGCTACGTCGAGGGTGTACACACGGATGTATGAGTTCAGGCCCCTCTCATGGAGGTAATAGCCCTACGTCTCAGTGCTCGGGAGCTTTATGTCGTGTGGAATGTTGAGATTACAATGTTGCAAACCCTTGTGCAGGAGGGGAGGGGCGGCTTATATAGAGTTCGCTGCCCCTCACAATTATCCCGCATCTAAGGGCATGGTCGTGGGGTTTAAAGTCTGCCATTATAGGTAACGTACGTAATAAAAGCTACTAATGACCATTGAACTAGCATCTGCCCGTTGGGCTCTGGATGATGGCTCCTGGTCTTCTAGCGTCGAGTGAGAGCGAGGTCTTCCGAGTGACACGCGACTGCCGAGTGAGAGCGGGAGTCTCCGAGTGGATTACTATCGAGTGACTTTGAACGTCTCCAGGGATCCACTCGGAAGTTCATGCTTGATCTTCAAGTCCTCCCATGTGGTGTCCTTAGGTAGGGTATGTGGGCCTTGCCTAGGACCCTACCCTAGGTACATATCCTCGTCATTAGCCCCCGAATGGATCGGGGTTTTGTGATGGAAGGAGGTATCAACGTAGACCTTGAGTTAGTGCATCAAATCCTCCGAATGATATTTGGGATTTCCATGGAACTTGCATCAATTGAACTCTGAGCATTAATGTTCATTCAGGATCGACACACAAAATCTTCCGAATGATATTCAGGGCTTCAACGAAACTTGCGTCGATTGAATTCTCCTCCGCTTGCCTGGATCCATTCAGCCTTAAAAGTGCCTGAGTGGATGTTTAGCATTTGTTTTGCTCCGAGTGAACTGACAGTATCTTGGGAGGCGACGGGTCGGTTTGACAGACCCGGATTTTCCGAGATACGAAAATTTGGGAAGCACGTGCGCGCGTGATGATGACGCCATGATCATGGCAAGTGGAGGCACGATGCCTTGATGTTTGCGCCGGTCATATCACCACGTACCGGGCGCCGTCAGCGGTTGGTGTGCACGGTAACCTCACGTGTCCACTGGTCAGTGAGACACTCGGCAGCGTTAAAGCTTTCCATGTTGCGGTTCGCACAGTACTTCTGCCAGTTCTTTCTCTCTTTTCCTCCACCTCCTCTGCTCCCGGCACCCCACTCCGATCCTCCTCGACGAGAGTCGCCGCATCGACGATGAAGAACACGACGGAGAAGCTGGAGTGGGTGAAGAAGGGGGCGACGAAGCTCAAGGGCAAGAAGCCCTCGACCGCTCGGTTCACCGCGCCAGCGGATTGGATGGATGGGGATTTTCTCCCCTCTATAGTCACTCGCGAGGACATGGAGGGCCTCGTCTCCGACGGGCTCGTGGCAGATGGGGCTTGGAGGTTAGCCGGGGAGGAGCGCGAGCTGGAGCAACGCGACGGGGAGCGGATTCTTCTTCTCTCCCATGTCGAAAGAGGTTTTTCCCTGCCTCCCCACCCGTTCTTTAGGGGATTTCTAAACTTTTTAGGTGCTCAACTGCACCACCTTTCGCCAAATACCATCGCCTATCTGTCTGCATTCATCACTTTATGCGAGTGCTTCCTAGGTTGCTCTACCCATTGGGGGTTGTTCAAGCACCTCTTCAGGGTCAGATCCCAGACCGTGAAGAAAGCCCTCCTCGCCGATGGGAAGACTCACGTGCTCTAGCTGTGTGGAGGTTTAGGGGTTCAAAAAAGAGCCCGTAGTTCCTTCCATGCCATGACTTTCCTGAGTCCATCAGAGGCTGGCAGTCGACTTGGTTTTACTGCAAAGACGTAGCATCACCCAATATGTCGACTGGACTTCCCCCCTTTACACCCAACCACCCCGCTGTTCCCAAATCTCTAAGGGTGACCGAAGAGGAGCATGTCCAAGTGGGTATCTTAGTTGAAGCAGTGGTGCAACTGATCTGGGGCGGAGTGACAAGAATGGATTTGCTGGAGACATTCCTCGGTCGACGTATTCAGACGCTCCAAGCCAGAGACCACACCATGTGGCACTACGCGGGCCCAGAGGACACGACCAGGACCCATCCAGAGGAGGTTCCACAGAAAATTGTCGAGCAGTGGCTTCGTAGCATCACTAGAGCTTGCGACAATCCTCTGGGAGCCAAGGGGGTCCGACCTTACTCGGCCGAAAACCCGCCGAAGAATCTGGTGAGTTGTGTGGTGTCGACTGATGTTGTATTGTCGAGTGATACTTTGGCTTATAAACTGACTTACTCCCTTGAGTCATGCAGGAGTGGACGAACATGCACTCACCCGTTCCCAACGGGAACCATGTGGAAGACGGCGTGGTGAGCGAGGGCGGTAGCATGGACGGCGACGGTCATTCCGACACTAAGGACGAATACGAAGACTCCGGCGAAGAGGAAGAGGTCGAGTCGCCTCATCAGCGCGAAGGTTGCACCAAGGCCCGCCAGGATCCGGCATTTGTTGAGGACAAGGCTTCGGGCCCTAGTGAGAAGAACCCAAAACGGAGCCGCCCTTCGACCGTTGAGTCGAGTGAAAGACTGGCCAAGCAACCCAAGCAATCCGTCACCAAGCCTCGCAAAGCTCTGCCTCGCATGAGGGTGGCCGTACCTGTCGTCTCCATGTAAGTGTTTATTTCCGAATTTTTCCTGTCGACTGAAGTCTGGAGTTGTATCTGACCGAATGCCACTCAATCCGTCAGAGATGCTACATCTGTGACCTCGCCTCATTGGGATGGAGGGGAAGCTATGGATGTTGACACTGCCAATGCTGCCACTTGTCATAGAGGTAAGAAAGTTGTTGGTTCATCCAGATGGGACTCAACAGATGTAGATGTTAACACTATCGGTTGTCATTGCAGAGGTCATTCAGGTGGAGGACGATGAGGAGCAACTGGACACTTCGCGCGCTCATACCCGGAGGGCATCATTGACGCAAGCGCTTCAACGCTCGACTTCAGAGTCTTCCTAGGGGAGAGGTGGCTCGACACAACTCAGGGCTGAACCCGCAGCACCTCTATCGCATGCTCCTCTAGCCGTCTCGACCGTTGTGACATCGACTCCAACTGGACCCCCTCAGACTGCTTCAGCTGCCCCAGCGATCATGCCGACCCCACCTGTGACGGCCTTCTCTCTGCATCGCACCCCGGAAGATCAGACCGGAGCTGCGAAGGAAGCCATGATTCAGGCGGAGCAGCTCATGCTGAGAACCAAGGAGGCGTTCGAGGCAAGCAAACTGGCTTTTGACGTCAGTGCAGCCCGCCGTACCAATGTCCGAGTATGTTCGATTATAAGTCCATTGTCGATTGAATTCCTGTCTTCTCTTGGCTGCTGTACACTCAGTGGGTGGTTGTTGTAGAATGTTTAAACTTTCTCCACTTGAATAGACCGGATCATAGTCGAGTAGGACTGGGATTGATAGTACGCGTGGTACTAGGGTCACTCAACATGTCGAGTGTATTTTCTGATGAGTTGCTCGACGGATCGAGAGTTAACCGTCTTAGTGGGGGCGCTCTTAGCGCAGCCACTGGGTGTAGTCCCCGAGACCGTTGTCGAGTGCTTGCATCGGCAGGGGTCTTAGAGTCTATTGTATACAGGATACACTTCGCCTTGAATCACACCACTATGTAGCTACCGTGCAGGTTTCATGGATATTATTGGCAAACCATGATATGACGTTGCATAAGGATAGACTGCACTTCATAGAGTAGGGAGGTGCGTCACTCGATGGGTCGAGTGTCATGATAGGGCTGACCTTGTTGAGTGTATATTTCTTCTGACGAGTTACTCGACAGATCGAGAGTTAACCGTCTCAATGGGGGCGCTCTTAGTGCACCCACTAGGTGTAGTCCCCGAGACCGCTGTCGAGTGCTTTCATCGACAGGTGTCTTAAAGTCTATTGTATACAGGATACACTTCGCCTTGAATCACACCACTCCGTAGCTACCTTGCAAGTTTCATGGATACTATTGGCAAACCATGATATGACGCTGCATAAGGATAGACTGCACTTCATAGAGTAGGGAGGCGCGTCACTCGACGGGTTGAGTGTCGTGACAGGGCTGACCTTGTCGAATTTTTGAATAACCAGTGGGGGCACGCTAAGTGCACCCACTGGGTGTAGTCCCCGAGGCTACTGTTCATCGCATACGATAAACAGTAGGCTTGAAAACTTGTCGTACGCGTGGTACTAAGCTCACTCGACATGTCGAGTGTTTTTTTCTGACGAGTTACTCGACGGATCGAGAGTTAATCGTCTTAGTGGGGGCGCTCATAGCGCACCCACTGGGTGTAGTCCCCAAGACCACTGTCGAGTGCTTGCATTGGCAGGGGTCTTAATAGAGTTAGCTTTTGAATTTGTTTATGGCGCGCGGAGCGCCAGAGCCACTCGACATATCGAGTGGTCTTTCTGCTTGAAGTCTTCTAAGATGGTCATTCGCCGGTGTTCGATACCCAGTCGACTGTCCCAAGCATCACTTGCCAATTGAATTCCTGTCTTGTGTTGATTCCAGAGGGCTTGTGAGCTTGGGGCGGAGTACAAGGACGTGGAGGATGAAAGGAACCGGTTGCAGGTGGATCTGGCGGTCGCCAACACCGCTCTAGAGCGAGTGCGTGCTGAGATGAAGACTTTGGGAGGTAATTACTGCTGATTTTTTGCATTCTCCTCTTCACTCTTCATGTTTTGAACCGAGTGCTCTCACTCGAACAGACGTACGTAATGAAAACCGTCGACTCTGAGTGCAGCTCAACAATGTTATTTCTTTAGATTCCATGAAGAAGGCACTGGAGGAGAAGTACAAGGCGCTTGCTGACGCTCAACAAGCGGCCAAGGAGAAGACTGAAGCCGCGGAATGAAAGTTGGCGGCTGCCAAGGAGCTGGAGGACGAGAACACCAAGCTGAAGCAGGAGCGTGTGGACCTTGTCAAGAAGGTCGAGCAACTAACCAAGAGGGGTAATGGCCTGGAGAAGCATCTGGGCGAATTCTTGAGGAATATGTATCTTCTGCTCGACGGTGAGTATTTCTTGTGGACTGACATTTGCAAAAATTTTGAGGGTCGTAGTTCACCGATTCTCTTCCTATTTCCCCTTCTTCAATAGAATTCTACCAGGACTTTGAAAAGGAAACAAAAGAGATTGAGCCCATGCTTGACCCTACCAAGTCGCTAGTTGCTGATGCGGTGGTGATGAACATGCTACGGCTCAACTTTCGGCTCCAGGGTGCCCAAGCCTACATCACTCGACTGAAATCTGCCATGGAAAGAATCGATAAGGAGCTATGGTCTGAGCACACTCTTCAGCTCGACCTGAACTCCATGGTGGCTTGCCTGAATGACCTTCCTAGTCGAGTGCAAGCTTGGAAAAAAAATCCTGCTCACTGCGGGGCCGACGTGGCACTGTCACTCGTCAGGGTCCACTGTAGGGACGTGAGGGAGGAGAAGCTAAAGGAGCTCCAGGTGGTAAACACGAAGAAACTCCAGTTCGAGGACTTTATGGAAACCTTCACCGAGGTAGCTACCGGAATCGCTGACGGCATCGACCTGGACACTTTTGTTGAGCTCGCTAGTCTGTCCCCTGCTTAAAAAACTTGGGTGTTTGGAAAAACAGTTAAATGTGCCTCGGTATGCCGAGTGGAACTGTATCCCCTAAAACTTCATTCAGGCCTTAGGCTTGAGCACATTTGCTTCTACACAAGACGTTTATCCACAGTTTTACCTTTTGGATTTTACTCATGCTTTGGCTTTCAATCATTTGTTCGACTGATTTTGTTTTTAACTTAGGCAAAATGCTTTCGCAGCTAAGCCTCCGAGTGTGAGGATTACTCATTGCTTGAAGTATTATTGATCTTAGGTGAATGTCGATTCGCAGCTAAGTTGTTGAGTGAATGGATTACTATCCACCCGACGAGGTTTTTAACTTAGACAAAACATGTTTCGCAACTAAGCTCCCGTGTGTGAGGATTGCTCATCACTCAGAGTATTTTTGAACTTAGGCGAATGTCCATTCGCAGCTAAGTTGTCGAGTGAATGGATTGCTATCCACTCGACGAGGTTTTTAACTTAGGCGAAACGTGTTTTACACCTAAGCCCCCGAGTGTGAGGATTGCTCATCACTCGGAGTATTTTTGAACTTAGGCGAATGTCGATTCGCAGCTAAGTCGTCGAGTGAATGAATTGCTATCCACTCGACGAGGTTTTTAACTTAGGCGAAACGTGTGTCGCAGCTAAGCCCCCGAGTGTGAGGATTGCTCATCACTCGGAGTATTTTTGAACTTAGGCGAATGTCGATTCGCAGCTAAGTTGTTGAGTGAATGGATTACTATCCACTCGACGAGGTTTTTAACTTAGGCGAAACGTGTTTCGCAGCTAAGCCCCCGAGTGTGAGGATTGCTCATCACTCGGAGTATTTTTGGACTTAGGCGAATGTCGATTCGCAGCTAAGTTGTCGAGTGAATGGATTACTATCCACTAGACAAATTTTTAACTTAGGCGAAACGTGTTTCGCAACTAAGCCCCCGAGTGTGAGGATTTCTCATCACTCAGAGTATTTTGTTTTGAACCTAAGCAAAGACGGATTCTCAAATAGGTCGTCGAGTGAATGGACTGCTATCCACCCGACATGATTTTCAACTTAGGCGAAACATGTTTCACAGCTAAGCCCCCGAGTGTGAGGATTGCTCATCACTCGGAGTATCCCCAAGAATGTAACTACAGGGTTGGAATCGACGAAGCATATATCGCAGAAACGTGAATTGCATTGATGAAGTATTCTTATTACATCAGAAAACTCTTGTCTCAAGTGTAAAAACGCCGGAGCAGATCTGCATTCCAGGCTCGTGGCTCATCTCTCTGTTTCATGAGATTATACACGTGATAGGCTCCATTGTTTAGCACCTTAGTGACGACAAAAGGGCCTTCCCATGCAGGAGCAAGCTTGTGAGGTCGGTGTTTATTCACCCGGAGCACTAAATCTCCCTCATGGAACGCTCGACTCTTGACATTCCTTGCATGGAAGCGCCGTAGGTCTTGCTGATAGGCAGTGATCCGGATCAGAGCCATCTCTCGCTCCTCCTCCAGAAGATCTACCCCATCTTGTCTGGCCTGTTCAGCTTCAGCCTTAGAATATAGCTCCACTCGAGGAGAATTGTGGGCCAAGTCACTCGGCAACATGGCTTCATCGCCATAGACAAGGAAGAAAGGAGTTCGTCCAGTCGACCGATTAGGCGTTGTCCTCAATCCCCACAAAACAGACGGCAACTCGGTTACCCACGCACCGGTGGCATGATCCAAATCGCGCATGAGACGAGGCTTCAGACCTTGTAGAATGAGACTATTAGCCCGCTCAACTTGCCCATTGGTTTGAGGATGTGCAACAGAAGCATAATCCACTCGGGTGCCTTGGGAGTTACAGAATCTCCTGAATTCTTCCAAGTCAAATTAGTGTCGTTGTCCGTGATGATGCTGTGTAGAATGCCGTATCGGATAATGATCTCCCTCATGAACATGACCGCCGTACGGGAGTTCAGCTTCTTGATGGGCTTGGCTTCAATCCACTTGGTGAATTTGTCGACTGCTACCAATAGGTGGGTGAATCCTCCTTTTCCGGGTCGGAAGGGACCAACCATGTCAAGTCCCCAAACCGCAAACAGCCAGGCGAGAGGAATTATCTTCAGAGCATAAGCCGGCTTGTGTGACAGATTCACATAGAACTGGCAGCCCTCGCAGTGATCAATGATGTCCTTAGCCATCTCATTAGCTCGTGGCCAGTAAAAACCAGCTTGTTATGTTTTAGCGATGATCGCCCTCGAAGATGCATGGTGGCTGCAAGTTCTCGAGTGAGTTTCGTCTAGAATCATCCGACCTTCCTCGGGGGAAATGTAGCGCTGGGTGACACCAGTCACACTCTCTCTGAATAGCTGGTTTCCCATCACAGTGAAAGTCTTGGACCTGCGCACAATCTGTCGAACCTCTTCTTCATCTTTAGGGAGCTCTTGTCTGAGGATATAGGCAATGTATGGCACAGTCCAGTCGGGAATGATAACCAGAATCTCCATGACCAGGTCAATCATAGCAGGAACATCGACTTCAGTCGAGTCAGAGGAGCTCAAAGCTTGTGGGGGCTCTTCGGTGTAGGGATCCTCTTGAACCGAAGGAGTGTGCAAGTGCTCCAGGAACACACCGCTGGGGACAGGCCGTCGAGTGGAATCAATCTTGGACGGCTCATTGGACGCTTGATTTTTAAGTCGGGGAACATGATGAAGTTCCAGGCCTTCAAATTTCTTCTCCAACTTTCGGACTACATTGCAGTATCCGGTCATAGCGGGGTTTGTAACATCCCACTCTTTCATCACTTGATTCACCACCAAATCTGAGTCGCCATAAACCATCAGGCGCTTGACGCTAAGTGAGATAGCCATGCGTAACCCATACAAAAGTGCTTCATACTCTTCCTCATTGTTGGAGGAATCAAAGTGAATTTGCAAGACATAGATGAGCTTGTCGCCTCTGGGGGTTATCAAGACAACACCAGCACTGGACCCATTCAACATTTTGGAGCCATCGAAGAACATTGTCCAATGCGTCAAGTGAACTTGGATGGGCTATTGCTGTTCAGTCCACTCTGCCATGAAATCTGCCAATGCTTTGGACTTGATTGCTTTCTTGGCCTCAAATCTGATGTCAAAGTGTCCAAGCTCAATTGCCCATTTAGCCACTCGACCTGATGCGTCCCGATTATTGAAAATGTCGGACAAAGGAGCATCACTGACGACTGAAATCGAACGGTCCTGGAAATAATGCGCCACCTTCTTCGCTGACAGGTAAATACCATACACCAGCTTCTGATAGTGTGGATATCTTTGCTTTGAGGGGGACAATACTTCCGAGACATAATCAACTGGCCGCTGGACTTTATAGGTTTTACCCTCCTCTTCTCGCTCGACAGTCAGCATTGTACTGACGACCTGATTTGTGGCCGCAATGTACAGGAGCAAGGGCTCTTGGCTGGCAGGAGTGGCAAGCACCGGCTGGGTGGAGAGCAGGGCTTTGAGCTCAACAAACGCTGCTTCGGATTCGGGAGTCCAGTCGAACATGTCGGACTTCTTCATCAACTGATATAAGGGCAGAGCCTTCTCACCAAGACAAGAAATGAATCGACTCAATGCTGCCAAGCAACCTGTGAGCTTGTGAACATCGTGCACTCGCACGGGAGTCTTCATACGGGTAATGGCGCTGATCTTCTCGGGATTGACATCAATTCCTCGCTTGGAAACGAGAAAACCAAGCAACTTGCCGCCAGGGACACCGAAGGTACATTTGGCCGGATTCAGCTTTATGTCGAATCGCCTCAGATTGGCGAATGTCTCATCCAAGACAGCCAGCAGGTCGGAACCTTTGCGGAATTTGACCACTACATCGTCCATGTACGCCTCGACATTCCGAGGGCTCTGGTCGAGTAATTTTTTTGAATCATGCGCATAAAAGTAGTGCCGGCATTCTTAAGACCAAAAGGCATGGTGATGTAGCAAAAGCACCCGAATGGGGTGACAAAGGCTGTCTTTATTTCGTCTAGGCCATACAAACGGATCTGATGGTACCCAGAATAAGCATCCAAAAACGATAAACGCTCGCACCCCACTGTCGAGTCAACAATTTGATCTATGTGGGGGAGCGGAAAATGGTCTTTTGGGCACACCTTATTGAGATGTTTGAAGTCAATGTACATGTGCAACGACTTATCTTTCTTTGGCACCATCACAACATTCGAGAGCAACTCGAAGTGGTAAATCTCCCAAATGAACTTGGCTTGCAAGAGATGGGCCACTTCTTCTCTAATTGCCTTGCGCTTCTCCGCCGCTGATCGACGCAAATGCTCCATAATGGGCTTGGCTTTCAGATCCACTCGCAGACGGTGCTCAGCCAGCTCCCTGGGAATCCCCGACATGTTAGAAGGCTTCCATGCAAAGATATCCCACTTCTCATGGAGGAACTGGATGAGCTCGGCTTCCTATTTTCTATCGAGTGTTGTTGAGATATTCGTCGGGGCAGCAGTTGGATCCGTCGGATGGATGTGCACCTTCTTCACCTCCCCTGTCGACTGAAATGCCGACTCGGAAGTCGGCTTCTTTGCACGGAGCAAATCAGCAAGGTCAGCGGTTTTCTTGTACTCCTCCAGCTCGACCATGGCCATCTGTTGATCGGCGATCTTGGAGCCTTGCTAGAGACACTCTTCGGCCCGCTGTCGATTGCCAGTGACCGTGATCATGCCCTTAGGGCCTGGCATTTTCAACTTGAGATACACGTAACATGGTCAGGCCATGAAACGTGCATAAGAGGGTCGACCCAAAATGGCGTGGTAAGCACTCTTGAAATCCACGACTTCAAATGTTAACTTTTCTTTTCAGAAAATTTTGTCATTCCCGAATGTCACATCCAATGCTATCTGGCCGAGTGACTTGGCCTTCTTTCCTGGGATGACCCCGTGAAACTGCATGCTGCTCTCGCTCAGACGGGACATCGGAATGCCCATCCCTTTCAGTGTATTCGCATAAAGAATGCTCAGGCCGCTATCGCCGTCCATGAGGACGTTTCTGAGTCGAGTCCCCTACACCACCGGATCAACTACCAGAGCCTGTCCACCGGGAGTGGCCACACGAGCAGGATGGTCTGTCTGGTCGAATGTGATAGCATATTGGGACCATTTGAGGTAGGTGGGGGTGTCTGGCACAGCCACGTTGATTTCTCTATTGATGACTTTCAGACGACTCTTGCTCTAGACATCAACAAAGATCACCAGTGTAGCAGTGAAATCCAGGGATGTTTCCTTTTCCTCATCTTCATCTCCCTTTTCAGGAGATTTCTCACTCGACTGGTCTCCCTTGAATTGCTGGATGAGGGTTCTACACTGCCGAGTGGTGTGCTTGGGCAAAATCAGGTTGCCTTCTACGTCTTTCCTCGTGTGAATCACACACAGCTGATCCATGATATCAGTTCCTGACTGACCTTTCCACTTCTTGGGGGCATACTAAGCCTTGGCTTTGCCCTTGTTCTTCGACCGAGTCGCCAGCGCCGTTGCCTCTGCCAGAGCCGGGTCTTCAGCCTTCCGCTTCTGTTTCCGATTGTTGCCGCCGCCAGACTCGTTGGCGATAGCTCTTCCTTTGCCGCTACGGAGGCGGTCTTCTTCCTCGCCATTGGCATACCGGGTGGCAATTTCCATCATCTTGCCGAGTGAAATACCACAAGTGCGCCCGAACTTCATGTACAGCTCCCTGTATCTCACACCAGCCTTGAAAACACAACCAGCTTGGTGTTCCGACACATTCTCCACCGTATGATGCAGGGTGGACCATCGCTGAATATAATCCCTTAAGGTGTTTGTTCCCATGACACCCCGACTCATAAGTCATGGTTACCGATTGTACGTGCACAGTGATCCCAGATATCAATGCTCACTGAATACACATAATCTGGTATACAAGAGTCTTACATCCTTACATACCATCTTACATAAATGAAGGCCATCTAGGCCAAGTCTTAATTAGATAGGGTAGCAAGGGCCAAACACTTAAACATAACAAACAGCGGAATCTTGATCGAATACGTGAACCCATGCCATCTACCTTAAACCTACATACATTCTTACTAGGAAGTGTCCTAGTTCACATGTTCGTCACCAACAAACTCTTCACCATATTCCCTGATAGAGGCGAAGTTGTCCCTGTCTTTCGATGAGATGGTGGCTATCGTTTTTGGTGCAGTAGACTTTGACGATCGGACTACGAACGTGTGATGACGTCGCGCCTTAGCAATCGCTAAACCAAGTCCGAGAGGTTAGTGACCACGCCGGAGCACGATCAACCTGACCACGAGGGTCTGTTTCCTGCACGCAAACGAAGAACAAGCAAGAAACTAAGATTGCAATCTGGATATTGCAAATATAAGAGGAAAGCTTTATAGATGAAGTGGGGTTCTGTGACACCTTTGTCTGGTCGTGGAACACAAACGAAGAACGCGAAGTTGCAGCTATGGCGAACTTGTAATCTAAACAAAACCCAAACCTAAAACGACGCCCTAAGGGCTGTATATATGGGGGAATAGAGGGGAATTTCGTGGCCCCTTGGAGGAGGGGTCCGAAACAGACCTTATCTCAGTTTCCCCATACATACGGACTCTAGAAACAGCCTATAATACGGTATTTCGAAATTACATGGGCCTGGCCCAACAATAAGGTGGCGCAGCACCTATATTAGCCTAGGGACGAATTTTGTAAGTAGCATCATGCATATTTCGTCCAAGGCTTCTTGCTCCCATTATGGCGGCTTCAAGTGCGAAAATCATCACTGGAAGCTCCATTGTTCTTTCCCGCGCGCGCACCTTCTTCTCCATGCTTGATCCCATTCCCATGGTCATCCTTCTTATCCATGCTAGGTCCTTCATTCATAAGTAAAAAAAAGTATCTAATTTAGGCAGCATCATATGTTCATGAACATTAGAAGGATTTGCAAGAAACGAAAGTACCTGGTAATTCAATTGACGTGCGCGAGCTCTAGTAATTGGTCCTGTATGTATAGCACTCGGAGTTGTGGGTGTAGCATTAGCAGGGATGTCCTCATCATCCTCCCCTTCTTGAACTGAATTCGTCCTCGACGGAAGCTCATCTTCCTCACCCAAATAAGGCTTCAAATCTGCAATGTTAAAAGTGGGGCTAACCCCAAACTGTATAGGCAGCTCAAGTTTATATGCATTATCATTTATTTTCTCTAACACCTTAAAAGGACCATCAGCACGTGGCATTAGCTTTGACTTGCGCAAATCAGGAAATCTATCCTTACGCAAATGTAACCAAACAAGATCTCCAGGTGCAAAGACAACATGTTTTCTACCCTTATCTCCAGCAATTTTGTATTTAGCATTCATACGCTCAATGTTTTCCTTCGTTAACTCATGCGTCTTTAATATCAATTCAGCACGTTCTTTAGCATCAAAATTAACCTTCTCCGAAGATGGAAGAGGCAACAAATCAAAAGGTGCACGAGGTCAGAAACCATACACAACTTCAAAAGGGCACATCTTAGTGGTAGAATGTAGCGAACAATTATAAGCAAATTCAACATGAGGCAAGCATTCTTCCCACATTTTCAGGTTATTCTTCAAAATAGCCCTAAGCATAGTAGACAATGATCTATTAACTACTTCAGTTTGGCCATCAGTTTGGGGATGACATGTAGTACTAAAAAGTAGTTTAGTCCCCAACTTAGCCCATAAACATCTCCAAAAGTGGCTAAGAAATTTAGCAGCACGATGTGACACAATTGTATTTGGCACACCATGCAACCGAATAATTTCACGAAAGAACAAATCAGCAACATGAGCAACATCATCACTTTTATGACATGGTATAAAGTGTGCCATTTTGGAAAATCTATCCATGACAACAAATATTCTATCCCTCCCCTTCTTAGTTCGAGGTAAACCTAAAACAAAGTCCAAAGATATATCCTCCCAAGGAACACTAGGTACAGGCAAAGGCATATATAAACCATGAGGATTGAGTCGTGACTTAGCTTTTTGACATGTAGTGCAACGAGCAACAAAACGCTCAACATCCCGTCTCATCTTTGGCCAAAAGAAATGTGTAGAAAGTATGTCCTCCATTTTCTTCACGCCAAAGTGTCCTATTAATCCTCCTCCATGTGCCTCCTGTAACAACAAAAGACGAACGGAGCTAGCTGGAATGCATAGCTTGTTAGCACGGAACACAAATCCATCATTAATAACGAATTTGTTCCATGTTCACCCTTCTTTACAATGCTGCAACACATCTCTAAATTCAGCATCATGCACATATTAATCTTTGATGGTCTCCAAACCAAATATTTTAAAGTCACGTTGTGAAAGCATAGTATATCGACGAGACAAGGCATCAGCAATAAGATTTTCTTTACCCTTCTTGTGTTTAATGACAGAAGGGGAAGTCTTAGTGAATTCAACGCATTTAGCATGTCTACGATTCAGTTTTGCTTGACTTTTAATATGTTTCAAAGATTCTTGATCAAAATGTACAACAAATTCTTTGGGCCATAAATAATGTTGCCATGTTTCCAAAGTCCGAACAAGAGCATATAATTCCTTATCATAAGTAGAATAATTCAGACTAGGCCCACTCAGTTTTTCAGAAAAGTACGCAACAGGTTTACCATCTTGTAATAACACACCTCCTAACCCAATTCCACTAGCATCACATTCAAGCTCGAAAGTCTTATTAAAATCAGGAAGTTGGAGTAAAGGAGCATGTGTTAACTTATCTTTCAAAACCTTGAAGGCTTCTTCCTGTGCGGTACCCCAAGAAAAAGGCACGTCCTTCTTTGTAAGCTCATTGAGAGGCGCAGCAGTGGTGCTAAAATCTCTCACAAAACGCCTATAGAAACCAGCGAGGCCAAGAAAACTCCTCACTTGTGTGACCCTTTTGGGCTGCGGCCAACTCTCAATGGCTTCAATCTTGGTTTTATCAACTTCAATTCCCTGTGGAGTAACAACATAGCCAAGAAAAGATACTCGATCGGTGCAAAAGGTGCACTTCCCAAGGTTACCAAACAAACGTGCATCACGTAGAGCAAAAAAAACAGCACGTAGATGTTCCAAATGTTCCTCCAAAGATCTACTAAAAATCAATATATCATCAAAATAGACTACCACAAATCGTCCAATGAAAGCACGTAAAACCTCGTTCATTAATCTGATGAAAGTGCTAGGTGCATTAGTTAACCCAAAAGGCATGACTAACCACTCATATAATCCAAACTTAGTTTTAAATGCCGTTTTCCATTCGTCTCCAAATTTCATACGAATTGATGGTATCCACTACGCAAATCAACTTTGGAGAAAACTGTAGAACCACTTAATTCATCAAGCATATCATCTAGTCTAGGAATAGGATGACGATAACGAATAGTAATATTATTAATGCCTCTACAATCCACACACATGCGCGATGTACCATCCTTTGTAGGCACTAGAATAATAGGAACAGCACAAAGACTAAGGGATTTGCGTATATAACCTTTGTCAACCAGCTCCTGTACTTGACGCATAATCTCCTTTGTCTCCTCTGGATTGGTACGGTATGGCGCACGGTTGGTTAGGGATGCACCAGGAATTAAGTCAATCTGATGCTCAATCCCGCGAATAGGTGGTAATCCCGGTGGCACGTCTTGTGGGAAGACGTCAGCGAACTCCTGCAAAATGTTAATGACCGCAGGAGGCAAAGAGGGAGGCATGTCCTCGAATGAAAATAATACCTCTTTGCATACAAAAGCATAGCAAACACATGTAGCAACATCCAAATCATTAATATTAGATTTAGCAGCAAGTAAACATCCACTCTTCAATTTTATTTCGGATGCAACATTAGATGATGGTTTATTATGCTTATGGTGTTGCTCAAATTCCTGTGCTACAATCTGATTTTCACTCTTATTTTTTTCCTGTTTTGCTTTACTAGCTCTAGCAATGTCATCTTCCATAATATGTTCCGGAGACATAGGAAGCAAAGTGATATTTTGATCCTTATGAACAAGAGTATACTGATTTGTCCTACCATGGTGTACAGAATTTTTATCAAACTGCCATGGCCTACCAAGTAAAACAGAACAAGCTTGCATGGGTACCACATCACAATCCACATAATCAGAATATGTAGCAATGCTAAAATGCACACGAACAGTACGTGTTACCTTAACCTTGCCACTATTGTTGAACCATTGGATGTAATAAGGATGAGGATGTGGTCTGGTGGTTAGAGACAGCTTCTCCACCATCTCCATGCTAGCCAAGTTATTGCAACTCCCTCCATCGATGATGACACGAACAGAACGCTCCTTGACAACTCACTTTGTGTGGAACAAGTTGTGCCTCTGATTTTGCTCAGCCTGTGTAACCTGCACACTGAGAACACGTTGAGCAACTAAACTTTCATACCTATCAGCATAATCAGCAGCCATGAAGTGTGTCTTTGGTTCTACATCCTCGCCACCCTGTTCTTCACTTGCAATGAGAGCCAAAGTCTCCTCATCATAATCACTAGCGGACGCATATCCACCATCCTCAGTAACAATCATTACACGTTTGGAAGGGCATTCTCTCGCACAGTGACCTCCACCCTTGCAACGACGGCATATAACCTCATGTGTTTGCCCTGTGGATGCAATAGATGAAGAAGAGCTCTGTGCAGGCCCAGAAAGTGTGCTCTTCATAGAGGGTGGATTAGGTGCCTGTTTTCTGGTATCGCGGTTGGAGTTGGAGGTGGGAGTAGGTGGCGTTGCAGCAGGACGTGCGGAAGTAGAGGAGGTACGTGGCGTCCATGATGAAGTGCGACCTGGAGAAAAAGGAGTTCTTGCCATTTCCTGTCGATCCTGCACTTCACGTTCAGCTTTGCAAGCAAGATGAAATAAACGAGTGATAGTGTTATACTCCTTATACTCTAGAATAGTCTGAATCTCTCTATTTAATCCACCCATAAAACGTGCAAGCATAGCTTCATTCTCCTCAACAATACCACATCTAATCATGCCAGTTTGTAATTCCTGATAATATTCTTCTACAGAATTTTTTCCTTGTCTTAAACGCTGCAAATTTTGAAGCAATTCACGTTGATAATAAGGTGGCACCCAACGATTACGCATAGCAGTTTTCAAAGCAGCCCAAGTAGTTGTATCAATAGTACCAGTATGCTGGCCTTGGCCGAGAGGCACACGTCGCGCTCGTCGTTCGAAAGGGATAGGAGCTGCAGCTGGTGGTGGTAGACAGGCAAGCACCTTACTTGGCATCCATCTTGGTGTTGAATGTCTTCTCCAAACCATCGAGCTTCTCCATGGCTTCTCCAAAGTTGGTCACGAAATCTTGTACCTGGTCAGCCGTCATTTGCTGAAATTTATCATAGAGCGCTTTGTTGGTCATGCTCTCCCAGTCGCTCCTGTCGTCGTGTGATCCTGACATGGTTAGCAGAAATAGGAAACACTCAAGAATATGAAACCTACAGACTACTAGGACGTGGTGGTGATGGTGGTGGTGTGTCACAAATCCTTTAAGCGAATCTAAAATTCTTACCAGTTCTTACCCAGCAGCTGGCAGTGATCGGCAACCGTTGTAGTCAAACTCTCAAAGCTTGGATAGAGAGATTGCCAGGTGGTGTCAAACACACGACGTAGATGTATGTGGAGCTGGGATGGCTTATAGTATGGTAGCAAAAAGGGTTAGCAATAATCAATTCAGAGATGCAAGGTTGAATAAACGCTCAACGACGGTATTGTGCTGGTCCTAGGCTAGAATGTACTAGAGATGCGAGCCAAAAACACCAACAAAATCACAACACTACACGTAATCAAGGGAAAAGCACACTCTGATTTTTTTTTGCGCTCTTTTTTTTTTGCTCAAAAAAATCACTATAATGGGAGTGTCTCAAAACTCTTCCCACGTCGTATAAACAAGATGGGCACGAAATTTGTTGGACTATTTTTTTTTCTTTTTCTGGAGCTATTCGGGGGCTGCGACAACCAAAAATTTCGACAAAAATCACTATGATGGCAAGTGTCCCAAAACGCTCCGAAGAACCTAAAACCAAGATAGGGAAAAAATATATTCAGCCGAATTTTTTTTGGGCCAAAACGTGCTCTGCAAAGCGTGCCAGACTCTTTTTTTCCGACACCTACTCAGGTAGCAAAACACGAATCCGAAATCAAAAGGATCTCGAAACTAAACCTAAAACGATCTGGACTCGGATTGGTGGAGGATTTGTGGTGGTATATATGGACACCAATGGATAGTGATGATGGATGGTGATATATGGCAGCGGTGATGATGGTGGTGGTATATGGCAACAATGAAAATGATGCGGTGGCGGCGTGACAACCTGTGAAAAGAACTCGAAACTCTAAAGGACTAGACACTAAGACCAACAAATCGACACGACGATGCAACCGCAAATTCAACAAAGCAAAATACTGAAAAGACTATGCAAAGGCTCAGATTGGTTCGGATATGATGATCTAACCCTAATCTTTTTTTGTGGCTTTTTTGTGGACTAAAGGTATGAAGAACAGATGCGATCTAAACTACGAAAACTGGTAAAATCTCACCAAGCAACGTGGAAATCTGATACCACTTGATAGAGGCGAAGTTGTCCCTGTCTTTCGATGAGATGGTGGCTATCGTTTTTGGTGGAGTAGACTTTGACGATCCGACTACGAACGTGTGATGACGTCGCGCCTTAGCAATCGCTAAACCAACTCCGAGAGGTTATTGACCACGCCGGAGCACGATCAACCTGACCACGAGGGTCTGTTTCCTGCACGCAAAGGAACAACAAGCAAGAAACTAAGATTGGAATCTGGATAGTGCTAATATAAGAGGAAAGCTTTATTGATGAAGTGGGGTTCTGTGACGCCTTTGTCTGGTCGTGGAACACAAACGAAGAACGCGAAGTTGCAGCTATGACGAACTTGTAATCTAAACAAAACCCAACCCTAAAACGACGCCCTAAGGGCTGTATATATGGGGGAATAGAGGGGAATTTCGTGGCCCCTTGGAGGAGGGGTCCGAAACAGACCTTATCTCAGTTTCCCCATACATACGGACTCTAGAAACAGCCTATAATATGGTATTTCGAAATTACATGGTCCTGGCCCAACAATAAGGTGGCGCAACACCTATATTAGCCTAGGGACGAATTTTGTAAGTAGCATCATGCATATTTCGTCCAAGGCTTCTTGCTCCCATTATGGTGGCTTCAAAGTGCGAAAATCATCACTGGAAGCTCCATTGTTCTATCCCGCGCGCGCACCTTCTTCTCCATGCTTGATCCCGCTCCCATGGTCATCCTTCTTATCTATGCTAGGTCCTTCATTCATAAGTAAAACAAAAGTATCTAATTTAGGCAGCATCATATGTTCATGAACATTAGAAGGATTTGCAAGAAACGAAAGTACCTGGTAATTCAATTGACGTGCGCGAGCTCTAGTAATTGGTCCTGTATGTATAGCACTCGGAGTTGTGGGTGTAGCATTAGCAGGGATGTCCTCATCATCCTCCCCTTCTTGAACTGAAGTCATCCTCGACGGAAGCTCATCTTCCTCACCCAAATAAGGCTTCAAATCTGCAATGTTAAAAGTTGGGCTAACCCCAAACTGTATAGGCAACTCAAGTTTATATGCATTATCATTTATTTTCTCTAACACCTTAAAAGGACCATCAGCACGTGCCATTAGCTTTGACTTGCACAAATCAGGAAATCTATCCTTACGCAAATGTAACCAAACAAGATCTCCAGGTATAAAGACAACATGTTTTCTACCCTTATATCCAGCAATTTTGTATTTAGCATTCATACGCTCAATGTTTTCCTTCGTTAACTCATGCATCTTTAATATCAATTCAGCACGTTCTTTAGTATCAAAATTAACCTTCTCCGAAGATGGAAGAGGCAACAAATCAATAGGTGCCCGAGGTAAGAAACCATACACAACTTCAAAATGGCACATCTTAGTGGTAGAATGTAGCGAACAATTATAAGCAAATTCAACATGAGGCAAGCATTCTTCCCACATTTTCAGGTTATTCTTCAAAACAGCCCTAAGCATAGTAGACAATGATCTATTGACTACTTCAGTTTGGCCATCAGTTTGGGGATGACATGTAGTACTAAAAAGTAGTTTAGTCCCCAACTTAGCCCATAAACATCTCCAAAAGTGGCTAAAAATTTAGCATCACGATGTGACACAATTGTATTTGGCACACCATGCAACCGAATAATTTCACAAAAGAACAAATCAGCAACATGAGCAGCATCATCACTTTTATGACATGGTATAAAGTGTGCCATTTTGGAAAATCTATCCACGACAAAAAATATGCTATCCCTCCCCTTCTTAGTTCGAGGTAAACCTAAAACAAAGTCCATAGATATATCCTCCCAAGGAACACTAGGTACAGGCAAAGGCATATATAAACCATGAGGATTGAGTCGTGACTTAGCTTTTTGACATGTAGTGCAACGAGCAACAAAACGCTCAACATCCCGTCTCATCCTTGGCCAAAAGAAATGTGTAGAAAGTATGTCCTCCGTTTTCTTCACGCCAAAGTGTTACCTTAACCTTGCCACTATTGTTGAACCATTGGATGTAATAAGGATGAGGATGTGGTCTGGTGGTTAGAGACAGCTTCTCCACCATCTCCATGCTAGCCAAGTTATTGCAACTCCCTCCATCGATGATGACACTAACAGAACGCTCCTTGACAACTCACTTTGTGTGGAACAAGTTGTGCCTCTGATTTTGCTCAGCCTGTGTAACCTGCACACTGAGAACACGTTGAGCAACTAAACTTTCATACCTATCAGCATAATCAGCAGCCATGTAGTGTGTCTCTGGTTCTGCATCCTCGCCACCCTGTTCTTCACTTGCAATGAGAGCCAAAGTCTCCTCATCATAATCACTAGCGGACGCATATCCACCATCCTCAGTAACAATCATTACACGTTTGGAAGGGCATTCTCTCGCAAAGTGACCTCCACCCTTGCAACGACGGCATATAACCTCATTTGGTTGCCCTGTGGATGCAATAGATGAAGAAGAGCTCTGTGCAGGCCTAGAAAGTGTGCTCTTCGCAGAGGGTGGATTAGGACCCTGTTTTCTGGTATCGTGGTTGGAGTTGGAGGTGGGAGTAGGTGGCGTTGCAGGAGGACGTGCGGAAGTAGAGGAGGTATGTGGTGTCCATGATGAAGTGCGAATTGTAGAAAAAGGAGTTCTCACCATTGCCTGTCGATCCTGCACTTCACGTTCAGCTTTGCAAGCAAGATGAAATAAACGAGTCATAGTGTTATACTCCTTATACTCTAGAATAGTTTGAATCTCTCTATTTAATCCACCCATAAAACGTGCAAGCATAGCTTCATTCTCCTCAACGGTACCACATCTAATCATGCCAGTTTGTAATTCCTGATAATATTCTTCTACAGAATTTTTTCCTTGTCTTAAACGCTGCAAATTTTGAAGCAATTCTCGTTGATAATAAGGTGGCACCCAACGATTACGCATAGCAGTTTTCAAAGCAGCCCAAGTAGTTGGAATATTCGCATGGTGTATTCTACAATGTTCTGACCACCAAACACAAGCAAAGCTAGTGAATGAACAAACAACAGCAGCAACACGTCTATCCTCAGGAAATTGTAAGCATGTAAAACATTGTTCTATTTCTAACTCCCATGTAAGATATATATCAGGAACATATCTACCCTCAAACGTCGGAATATTCAATTTAAGTTTAGGGAGATGGCCATGATCCCGTACCTAATGGGGTGGTGCAGCCCTACCGTTACGGTTGTAGCCATGTGGTCGACCGGGTGCGTATCGTGGTGGTTGCCCCTGAGGCTGATCTGGAGCAACCTCTCCCTCATCATCATAATCACCATCATAATCGTCAACCTGCTCAATGACAGTAGCAGCAGGAGCCACAGAAGTAGCAACAGTATAAACAGTACCAGTATGCTGGCCTTTACCGAGAGGCACACGTCGCGCTCGTCGTTCAAAAGGGATAGGAGCTGCAGCTGGTGGTGGTAGACGGGCAAGCACCTCATTGAACTTGGCGTCCATCTTGGTGTCGAATGTCTTCTCCAAACCATCGAGCTTCTCCATGGCTTCTCCAAAGTTGGTCACGAAATCTTGTACCTGGTCAGCCATCATTTGCTGAAATTTATCATAGAGCGCTTTGTTGGTCATGCTCTCCCAGTCACTCCCGTCGTCGTGTGATCCTGACATGATTAGCAGAAATAGGAAACACACAAGAATATGAAACCTACAGACCACTGGGACATGGTGGTGATGGTGGTGGTGTGTCACAAATCCTTTAAGCGAATCTCAAATTCTTACCAGTTCTTACCCAGCAGTAGGCGGTGATCGGCAACCGTTGTAGTCAAACTCTCAAAGCTTGGATAGAGCGATTGCCAGGTGGTGTCAAACACACGACGTAGATGTATGTGGAGCTGGGATGGCTTATAGTATGGTAGAAAAAATGGTTAGCAATAATCAATTCAGAGATGCAAGGTTGAATAAATGCTCAACGACGGTATTGTGCTGGTCCTAGGCTAGAATGTACTAGAGACGCGAGCCTAAAACACCAACAAAATCACGACGCTACACGTAATCAAGGGAAAAGCACACTCTGAATTTTTTTTTGGTTTTTTTTGGCGCCTCTTTTTTTTGCGCTCTTTTTTTTGCTCAAAAAATCACTATAATGGCGAGTGTCTCAAAACTCTTGCCACGTCGTATAAGCAAGATGGGCACGAAATTTGTTGGACTATTTTTTTTTGAGCAATTCGGGGGCTGCAACGACCAAAAATTTCGACAAAAATCACTATGATGGCAAGTGTCCCAAAACGCTTCGAAGAACCTAAAACCAAGATAGGGAAAAAATATTTTCAGCCAAATTTTTTTTTGGCCAAAACTTGCTTTGCAAAGCGTGCCAAACTCTTTTTTTCCCGACACCTACGCAGGTAGCAAAACATGAATCCGAAATCAAAAAGATCTCGAAACTAAGCCTAAAACGAGCTGGACTCGGATTGGTGAAGGATTTGTGGTGGTATATATGGACACCAATGGATAGTGATGATGGATGGTGATATATGGCAGCGGTGATGATGGTGGTGGTATATGACAACTATGAAGACGATGCGGTGGCGGCGTGACAACCTGTGAAAAGAACTCGAAACTCTAAAGGACTAGACACTAAGACTAGCAACTCGACACGATGATGCAACCGCAAATTCAACAAAGAAAAATACTGAAAAGACTATGCAAAGGCTCAGATTGGTTCGGATATGATGATCTAACCCTAATCTTTTTTTGTGGCTTTTTCGTGGACAAAAGGTATGAAGAACAGATGCGATCTAAACTACGAAAACTGGTAAAATCTCACCGAGCAACCTAGAAATCTGATACCTCTTGATAGAGGCGAAGTTGTCCCTGTCTTTCGATGAGATGGTGGCTATCATTTTTGGTGGAGTAGACTTTGACGATCCGACTATGAACGTGTGATGACGTCGTGCCTTAGCAATTGCTAAACCAACTCTGAGAGGTTATTGACCACGGCGGAGCACGATCAACCTGACCATGAGGGTCTGTTTCCTGCACGCAAAGGAACAACAAGCAAGAAACTAAGATTGCAATCTGGATATTGCGAATATAAGAGGAAAGCTTTATTGATGAAGTGGGGTTCTGTGACGCCTTTGTCTGGTCGTGGAACACAAACGAAGAACGCGAAGTTGCAGCTATGGCGAACTTGTAATCTAAGCAAAACCCAACCCTAAAACGACACCCTAAGGGCTGTATATATGGGGGAATAGAGGGCAATTTCGTGGCCCCTTGGAGGAGGGGTCCGAAACAGACCTTATCTCAGTTTCCCCATACATACGGACTCTAGAAACAGCCTATAATATGGTATTTCGAAATTACATGGGCCTGGCCCAACAATAAGGTGGCGCAGCACCTATATTAGCCTAGGGACGAATTTTGTAAGTAGCATCATGCATATTTCGTCCAAGGCTTCTTGCTCCCATTATGGTGGCTTCAAAGTGCGAAAATCATCACTGGAAGTTCCATTGTTCTTTCCCGCGCGCGCACCTTCTTCTCCATGCTTGATCCCGCTCCCATGGTCATCCTTCTTATCCATGCTAGGTCCTTCATTCATAAGTAAAACAAAAGTATCTAATTTAGGCAACATCATATGTTCATGAACATTAGAAGGATTTGCAAGAAACGAAAGTACCTGGTAATTCAATTGACGTGCGCGAGCTCTAGTAATTGGTCCTGTATGTATAGCACTCGGAGTTGTAGGTGTAGCATTAGCAGGGATGTCCTCATCATTACCGCTGTCCCATTTCTAGCCAATTAAATAACAAGTGGCAAGACAATGAGTACTTCGAATGTACTCGCAAGCAACCCATGTTTTGGAAGAAGGTATAACAATCCTTTATATAGCACTAAGTAGGTAAGTTGTGCAGAAAGCTAATTTCTAAGTGCAATAACATGATCAAGTATCTTAAGTAAGCATGCATCAATAGTTGTCAGGTATTCATGTGAACAAGTCATAGTTATCATCATAAGCAAGGGTTGAACATCTCATGTTCATCATCATGCCATGTCATCGGACATAGCTCAAATATCACCTCTGTCACCAACACACACACACACACACCAGTTTGTGGGCACGGGTATTCGAATACTTTTACACTCTGCAGAGGTTGCACACTTTACCCACAAAACTCGGGAAACTTCCGTGTCAAGCCTCAACTCGCGCTATTGTCCATACCCGAGCTAAGTACCCAAACATTGTCTTTCCCCTAACGATACTTAACCAAGAGTCCACTCGATTGGTACCCAGCCCACATGATGTACATCACAAGTAACATCCATGTGGGGACCAACGGTGTGCCCGGTGCCTGTGAAGACAACGCATGATCGTCTTTACTGGCACGACCCCGTATCGAGACTGACCACGTCACTCCCGCCACTAGTAATGCGGGCTCTAAGCTAGTACTCATCAAGGTATTCAACAAAGCCCCGCCCCATAAGGGTTATCGTGGTTGTACATGTAAGGTTGGGACGATCGACAAATCTTAAATCTAATCCTTTTTGAAAACCCACACTCACTTGCCTCGGTACACCACTTCTTTATTAAGTGGTTACCTAGCTCAACATCATCTTCCTCGGTTATTAGTGGAACCCAACGGGCTTTTCGAAAAGTCTTTGAAATCATTTCTTTTCCGACACCATGCATATATTGATCCCACTTCCATAGCATCTACTAAGCATCCTATCTACTCCCACCCGCACAACCCTCATAAGGATGGTAGGGTCATGCACGTTTCAAGTATCAACGACAAAGTATCGGAGGCATCCCACCATAGGGGGAACACCACATCAACATAATCAACATCACAGAAATAAGTGCTATATGCAATGCAAATAAAAGGGTTCATAGTCATGGTCAAAGGGCTGCTTGCCTGGCTCAACAATGTCTTTGGGGTCTTCAAAGTCTTCAAGTCCAACCCCTCGTCAACAGCGTAAACTATCGTCGCGATAAATAACGGTAATAATAAGCATCACAACAAAAACAGAGCACAAACCCTATTTTTAAAATGTTACTCTATTCTGACAAATACTAAAAACTATAGTAAAATATTTTACTAAGTTTGGGGGTCAAAAGGATTTTTGAAACAATTTATAACAGATGCTATAAATGCCCAAAGTAGGTTTAAAATAAAACAGTACCAAAAAGGTTTTGAAAATTGTTCACAAATGTCACTAATAAATACTACACAATATTGCAAGAATTTAGGTGGAAAAATTATTGGAATAGGGATTTTATTTAGTGCACTAAAATTTTTGCAAGATGCCAGAAATAAAGAAAAAGAAAAATAGGCACAACACCATGGGCCAGACTCGGCCAGCAGCTGGGCCGACCCAGCTAGCTAGCCAGCATGCAGCCCAGGCAACTCAGCGCCCCCGTGCGCGTCAGGTTTCAAACCTGATGGGCACGGCCCGTTGGCCAGAGAGAGAAGGGGAGACGCGGGAGGGGTGAGAGGATGACACGTGCGCCGCACCCTACAATCGTCTTCTACCTCTTGAAAGAGGAGGGGGAGCTCACCCGCGGCAAAGGAGTGCGCGGTGAGGGGAGATGAGGGCCGGAATAGGACCAGGGAGGAGTCGCGGTTTTGGGGAAGGTGGAGGCAACCAATGGGGAGGCCCAGGTTGCCGGTGACGAAGAAGTCGTAGGATCATCGAGGTCGTCCCGAGATGCAAAAAGAGAGGGAAGGAGGGGGAATTGCGTCAAGGAACTTTTGTGTTTCGAAACCGAGAGAGAGGAACGGGAGGGGAGCCTCACCATAGCCGGACGGCGGTGGACCCGAAGCGGGGAACCTTCACTCGTTCCCGTGCACGGGAGCTCAAAAACGAGGGGAAGAGGTGTAGGGGATCGATTGGGGTGCAAAGAGGGAGATCAGAGGGAAGAGAGGGTTGGGGTTGGCTTATATAGCCAGCCAACGGTCCACCGATTGCCTATGCGCCGATGAGGTCGATGTCATTGCTGGGGGCCACGGGAGGAAGAGCAGGGGTGTCTAGGGGTGTTCCTGGGGGTGGTTTATGCCGCAGGAGAGAAGAGAGAGAGCGGGACGCAGCGTGTGAAGCTGTGGGTTGGCCCAGCTAAGCGACCATGGTGTGTGTGCGAGGAGGCCACATGAGGAGGTGAGAGGAGGGGCCAATAGGGGGGCATGTCCCGGACGTCGAGGGGGGCAAGTGGCAAGAGGGGGAGGCCCGAGGCTATCGGGGCCATGCAGTGGGCGACGGCTACAGTGCAAGACAGCCCTGTAGCACGCTCTGGAGCATGTGTTTGTCATTCCATGGCATGCCAAGGGTGTCCTGGGCATGAGCATAGATGTCTAGGGGGTCTAGGGGGTTTAAAAAAAGGTGGTAGCTGCATTAGATGCTCTGGAGAGCTGATAGAATACGAGGGGAGGGGACATAGAAGGATATTCCTGCTGTCTAGGGGGTGAAAATGGCGTTTTACCCCCACAAAAGCATGGTTCCGAGGCTTGAGATTCTTACTGGGAGTAGAGGGGTCATCCTAGAGACAGTGGTAAAAGTTTGAGATCGAGGAGAATTGTGTAAGGGGTAGAAACTTGATTTTTACCAAATCATTAGAAGGTGTTTGATGAAGATGTGGTCAAGCAATTGGAGTTTTCTTGACTTGAGATTTAACAGGGTCACATGGTGGTTAGTAATAGGGTTGATCACCAAGTTTGAGCTTGATTGAAGAAAGTTCACAATGTGGACATTGCAAACCCTAGAAGTCAACATAATCAGTTTCTTGAAGATCTAGGCATGCATTTCCATTCTCCTTGATGCGCCACTTGGTGTAGCATCATTATTTGTGAATAGAACATGTACACAAAGTTTGGGATCAATAGGAGATACTTCACAATGTAAAGTTGCTCAAATTTGATTCTAGACAAGAACGGTTTAGAAATATTTTGGTGAAGCAAACCAATTGGGATTGAGACGAAAGACATGAAACTTTGCAACATTATCACATATAACATGTGTGACTTGCTAGAATTTTCCTGGAATTTATTTAGAATATTTCTTATGGAAATATTTCAAAAGCTTCATTTAAGTAGAAAGTGTTTTGAGGGGTTTTGCCCATGATTATGAACATGACCATGTGTTGACAATCATATATATGGAAAATAAATGTCCACTGAGTTTCCATAAATTTTATCAAAATATATTTAAAGCATAAAAAAAATTCCCTATAAAAGACCATTTATGGACTTAAGAAAAAGCCTTTAAAAAATACAAAAAAATCTTTAAAATTATTTTTTGGTGGTTTTGGGGAGTCATATATATAGGTCTCAAATAAAGCCTTTGGGGAAAAGGTATCCACCCAATTTGAGGACTTGTACTGCAAACCTCAACTCAGGGGGGTTTGAAAAACTAATTTTAATAAACCCTTTTGGTAAAAAAAATTGATAAAAATATTTTTAGGTACTACACACATGGTATGATCATTGGGCAAGATGTTTGAATCATGGAAGATGCATATGGAGAGGAGTAATAATCTAGGAGTTCCATACACAATCAACTAAACAAGCAATCATCAAACAGATCAAACAAGCATGCACTAAAAAAGTTTTAAATGGTTCTATATTTTTGCAAATCCATAGCATAGCAAAGTGATACAAACACGGGGTGTGACCCTATTGGTCCTTGAAGAAGCGGAATTGTGTGTCATTATCTACTAATGAAGCTGAGTACATTGGTACCGGTTCGTGTTGTGCTCAGTTTCTATGGATGAAGCAACCCTCAAGGACTACGACATCAAGTTGAAGACTCGGCCTCTTTACTACGACAACAAGAGCTCTATCAAGATTTTATACAACCTAGTTCAACATTTCAAGACTAAGCACATCCCGATTCCTCACCATTTTCTTCAAGATCATGTACTAAAGGGTGACATCTTCGTCGACCACATGAACCCTGAAGAACAACTGGCTGATATCTTCATGAAGCCCTTGGATGATCAAAGATTTTGTAAGTTGCGGTGTGAGCTAAATATCTTAGAATCTTCGAATGTTCTTTGAAAAGACACACATCCTAATGCTGATGCAAAATTGATGACTTAGATGTGCAACACAAAAGTAACAGTTTTCTTCAATCAATGAAGAATAATCCTCTAAGTGTGAAGAAATTAATGAAGAATTTGATTGTCAGAACCCTATGACAATTGTACACGGTGTCTGAAATCGTTATTCTTATACGGTGGGTCACTCCACCAACCATAGTTGAAATTCTTCAAAGTTGATGTTTTTGCCATTTTGCAAATTCTTCAGATTTTCAAATTTCTCAAGTTCGCAAATTCCACAAATTTTAAAATTCTTCAAACTATGCATTTGGTGATCTTCATGGACTATATCTATATATAACTGAGTTTTCATGTCCTCAACATCATTCACTTATTGCCAATTCTTCAAGTTGATTTTCCTCTAAGTGAATGTGATCGGATGCGTTCCCCCTCTATGCTAAACTCAACCCACTCTGTTCACAAATTTTTCATATGCGTTCTATTTTAAAATCGTTGAAAGTCTTCACTGTGTCCTTGTCAGCTTAAGATTTTGCGAGAGAAATGTTAAAATTGTCAATTTCAATTTTGGTGGTTCTCACTCTAACCAATCCTACTTCCTACGACTAGATAATCCACGATCCCCCACTATCTCCACTTCTCAGAACGTGGGTGACACATGTCGGTAGGATAGCAAAGGTCAGGGGTATACATGTCCAAAATTTTTGGACTATTCAGTTTTTCACCTCCATATATATACCCCCTCCCTTTCACTGTGCTCGAGTTACGCCTCACTTCCATCTCTCCTGAGCTCAAGACCTAGCGCTGCTGCTAACCTCATCATCGCCGACAAGGAAGAGCTTCGCTGCCTGGACCTCGCCGTCGTCATACTCGTATCAGCCGCGGAATTCTTCACTCTGTTGCGACTGTAGTTGTCTCCCACCGCCATGCTAGGGCGTGGGAGATCTGAACGGATGAACTCCACTCCTTGCTCTCTCTGTTCGTTGTGTTCTTCATCAGTGGTAATTAAAATGCAATTTTGTTACTGCGTTTGATTCTTATAAATTCCTATAAGTCTTGAAAAGGTGTTTCTTCCTCTACGATCCATTCAAAAGAACACCTAAAACTCCTCTCCCTTAATTTATTTCTCTAAGAAATGATTTTCTTCAAAAGATTCCTCAATTGTGCGAATTTACGACACAACTATGGAACCTAAGTCAAGAACAAGTAGTGAAATTGTTCAACGCAACTATGGTCAAATTCCCTCACTTGATTTTCCTTTTGACAAACTTTCTGACAAAGCATATGACCTCTTCAAATTGTTCGCACCTATACTCTATTCACAGGTACAAAACATCTGCTGATGAATCACTAGGTTCACATCAACTTAACTCAATTCCAACATTTCTTGAACAAAAATTGAACACTTCTTTAGAATCTTCAAGAGTTGAAAGTCCTCAAGTGAAGAAAATGGCTAGTGGAAGGAAGCCTCAGAAAGGAGGGAAAAAGGAGAAAAGCAAACTGCTTTTGAGATCCCTAATGATTTATATGATCAATACTGCACTCCAGATGAGGATACTCTTAGAAAAGAAACAAAAGAACAGAGGAAAATCCGTATACAAAGTATTGTGAGGAGATGGGTTCGAGAGTGGAAGGAATACTTCTATGTCATAGACAATTACATGAGGAAATTTTCTGTCAAACCTCCATGCCAAAGACCTCATCCGATTGCCAATCAAGAAGTTGATCCTACCAGCATTTCTCGTGGTGAGGATTTTCTTGAAGAATGGGTAGAACATCAAAGAAAGCTTCAAACGACTACCAAATAAGTAGTGAGAAAATTCAATGAGGACTCTTCTACTGTGGCATCTTCTAGTGGAATAGTGGCAAAGAAATCTATGCCCAAGAAATCTGCCATCAAGCCAAAGTCTTCGGGCACAATGCCCTCAATGCCAAGTTCCTCAACTACACAATCTTCTACACTGATTCGTCAAGGAACCTCTTCAAAGGTTTCTATGGTTGCATGGTCTTCTGCTGCTACTACAAAATCCTCAACTCCTGTGAATCTTCCCACATGTCTCTGAACTTAGGGATTTGCAATTGCCTCTGGAGTATCCGCCTCCTCATCTGCTCAACCATATTCCTCAAGAAGTCCAACTCTACTACAAATGAATACTACAACTGGTCGAGGAAAGAGGCCAAGTCCTCACAACAAGCAAGTAGTGTTCCATGTTCCATACAAATATAGGATGATGAAGCTGATGATGAGGAACTTGTAGATCGCATCAAAGACAGCCAACAGAAGGCTGGAATTCCCTAGGAAAGTTCAATTCCTCTTCTTCTGGATCCAAAGACAATTCTCGATCCAAGTTCATTTATATATGGCATGAGGATCCAAGCACTCCCCTTTCTGACTCCACCTGCCGCTGGCTGTAAGTTATATTCTCACTCACTTCATTGCTGAAGAAAAATGGAAAAGGGAACAAGCCCAAACGTCCAAGAGGAATAGAACCGGAAAGTAACAGTACTTGAAGAACAATGTGATGAATTTGACTCCCAATCAGCTCATCACAGTTCAGTCTAAAATCATATGCTTCACTGAAGAACAAGAGCATTATGACTCTGAATGGAAAGGCTCAAAGGTCAGATTCATCAAGGCAGCTCATGTTGTAGTCAAAGATCATAACACAAAAGTTGGTGCTAGATCACCCCCACAATATCCTGAGGCTGCATCATCTGCTCCACATGCTGATGAATCTGCCAGGACTCCTGAAGAAATTCCCGTTCCTGAAGAAACTGACAGGGCAACTTCCAACGTTCCTCCTAAAGAACAACAAAGGCCAGCTGAAGAAACTGATGTGCCTGAAGAAATTGTCCCACGTTTAACATCTGCTTCTTCTGCAAAGTCCTAAAAAATGAAGAGAATAACACTTCTTTCTGCATCTGAAATGAAAAATATAAAGGATGCAGAGAAAGAGGCTGCAAAGAAAAGTAAAGCATCAGGGCCAATAGAATCCTTAGTTGCTAAGAAGTTGAAGACTTTATTAAGTTCCTCAACTGACCGTATTGATGGTATTCCCATGTTCGCAATACCATCATATGAAATTGTTCCTTATGGAGAAGACTACATCATTCGACATGACTGTGATGATAAACATCATCGCTATGCTGCTTCCACGGAGCAGCTTGATGAAGAAATTGAAGTTGAAGCAATTGTTTCAACTCCTCAAGTATCATCGCCCTAGCCTCAGTATACTACTAAGGAGGTTGGATTTGAAGAAATTGATGAAGACGTGGACATTGGCAACACAACACCACTTACCAAGGATGAACATTGGGAAACTCAACACCCAAACTCGCCAATGACCACTCCACTTACTCAGATTCCTCAGTCCCCAGCCCAAACTGATGAACTTGTTATGGGATGTGAGGAAAAATCGCACACTATAGAAATACCAGCTGCATCAGGTGAAGAACCTCAAGTTGAAGAAACTCAGGTTGCCACCAATGAGATTTTAGCTCACACTCCTCAAGCTGAAGAAACGCTAGTTGCTGCCAACGAAATTGTTGCTCACATTCCTCGGGCTGAAGAAACTGCTATTGTCACAACATAGGTTTTCAAACCAGCCTCTCCAAATCTTCAACCCAAGCTCAGAAGTCCGTACTCAAGGAAAGTGAAGTTCAACAAGGATGATTTCTTGGCTGAGCACCATTTCTTCACTGGAGCCAACCCTTATGACTCACCAAGAATCAGGCCTTAACGGTTTTGGACTCACACTCAGATAAACTTCTATGCCTCAGTTCTGCTTGACAAAGACAAAGTCTTCGAGCACATGCACATTCCTCACCTGGACATGGACTCCATTCCTTGCTTTACTCTAGTACTGGATGCTATTCATGATGCAGGGCTCCTTCCATTCTATTGTGAAATCTATGATTGGAATGAAGAGTTAGTTCTTTAGTTTTACGCAAAGTTGCACCTCTGAGGAAATGTTGAAGACATCAACTCATGGGTTCTCGACTGGATGACTGAAAATACTCATCACAAGGCACCAGTCTCTGGATTGCTTCATGCTATTCCAGCAGTCTTCCATCGCCAGATGGAAGACCCATTTATGATGAATCTGAACTGCCTAATCATCTAATGCAAGTACTGATGAAGCCTTTGCGCCTTGGACAAGCTCCAAGAACTAGATTTCTTGTGAAGAATTTACTCTATGTTCCCAGAACAGTCTTTCGGGTTCTGAGGATAACCCTCTGCCCTATAAAAGGATAAAACTCTGAATAAGAAGTTGTTGGCATCATGAAGAATCTGCCGTTCAATGCCATTCATCGTATTCCTATCAACTATCATGCTTTCTTCATAGGGACTTTGGAAAACATCGCAATGTCACCATTTCAATTACAGCCTTATGCTCCTTGGATAATGAAGTTCATTAGAACAAGGTCTTCAATCCCTTATGAAGCTGACTTTCTAAATTATACCAGCTTCTTGCCTCGACTTGAAGTCATCAAAAGGACACTTTCCTCACTAGGCGGAAAGGGAAAGGCTGCTATCATAGATGAAGGAACTCGTCCGTTGGATGGTCAATTCTGTAAACTTGAATCCTACTCCACCAATGAAGACACTTGAAGCCAAGATACAACAGCAAAGAGCTTTGAGCAAAAGTCTCAACATACTGCATCGTGTATGATGACTCATCGCAAACTTCTCATAAGTCTTCACCGGAAAGTTGATCGAAACCACAAGTGGGTAAAACGTCAGTTTGGTGCACTTCTTCGAGATATGACTATCACGCACAACGCTGTGAGGAAGAATCACTATTATCTTCATGAAGTCTTTGATCGTACTTGGGCCATTCTATCTCATCTCAAAACTCATGAAGAGCTTGCCGAGATGGAATTTCAGCGGGACTTTGATTAGTCTTTCCCACCAAATAAGAAGTCGAAGAAATTTCAAGTTCCTCTACTGGTCACAAGCTCATTTTCATCATCGCGTGCAAGGGATGAAGTTGCGGACCTTGATGATACTTCTGCTGGCCATGCTCCAAAAAACGACCCCGACAACGTTGGCGCTCCTCGACCACCTTCAAGATGAAATTTTTCCGGGGCGTTAGTCCTCATTTTTCGTCCCTTTTGGTCCCATATGACAAAGGGGGAGAAATTTGAGTTAGTCTTCAAGTGGGTCTATATATGGGATGTTTTGGTTTAAGTTAAAACTCTTGCTCTTCTGAAGTGTTTGTTGATTGAGTTATAAACTTAAGTTTGATGGTGGTCTGATTATCTCAAACTGCTTTCTACATGATTATTTCTTCGAGTTATTCAATGCACACATGCTGAATTTCGTCAGACACCATTTTCCATCATGCATTTCAATTTCCTTATGTTATATATTAAATGTGTGTATGGATTACAATATATAGGGGAGATCACCATGATTCGATCCTGCCATGTGCATTTGCAGTCCAATGCAAATTCCTCAAATATGCACATCTTCAGGGGAGTTCTTCTATATCTTGCAATCAAAATCCCCAAACACGATACTTACACTTCATATGTTTATCCCCATTTAAAACTTAACCTATTTGTGATCGATCACCAAAAAGGGGGAGATTGTTAGTGCATCTAGTACCCCTTAGTGATTTTGGTGTATTGAAGACTTATAGGTTAAGGGACTGATGTGTTTTTGAGTGTACACGGGTTATATAAGTGGATGAAGAGTTTGATATATTCGAAGAATATCTACCCCTAAAAGTGAATGTCTTCAGCTGAAGACTTTGCTAAAAAAATTGGTATTTCCCTGAAGACTTTGAAGCTAAAGAATTCGGTGTGACCTTGAAGATATTAACACAAGGACTATGAAGCGTGAAGACTTTTGTTTTTGTAGTCTCATTTCCCTACTTTGATTCATATGAAACACCGTACTATTAAAAGGGGGTCAAAGGAGAACTATGGAAAAGTTTCAAAGTGATTCTCAACTCAAAAGCCTCAACATACCCATTCCTTCGAGTGAAGCCTTTGGACATATCTTACAGTTCAGTCAATTTCTTCAGTGACAGAGACAATGGTCTTCAGGTGTATGAGGAAATTGTTCTGACTGAGGAGTTAGGATTCTCTAGTGCGAATTGCCTACCTTGAGGTATATGATAAGCCCTAAGGAATTTGAGAGTTCATATTCTGACTGTTACTATGCTTTGCGACAGCTTTCTAGATATCACATCCACATAACGGTCATATGATTGTGGCGGTTTATGCCTTATCATGTCGGGTTGCACCCTGGCTATAAATAGCCGCCACCCACAACCACTAGTTGGTTGGTTGCTCCGAGAGATAAATTGAAAATTGTCATTTGTGAGCAACCCATTCCTCGAGGACTTTGAGAGAAAACCATCAGTGAGGAAAAAAACAAAACTAAACAACCAAAACCCAAAGTGATTGAGCATCACTGAAGAGATTATTCTTGCGTGTAACTGATGCTTGTTACCTTTGAAGATTGTGAATCTTCCAGACGGTAAGGTGTCATGGTATAGAGCATCCAAGAGGGAATTGTGGATCGTCGGGTGACCGAGTTTGTGAGGTTTTTGGAAGTCTACCATTAAGACTCACCGCGAGTGTTAGCCGAGGTCTGTGTGACCTTAGCTCAAGGAGAATACAGTAATGACTACGTGTTTTGGGACAGCGTGTTCCTTGGGTTAAATACCAAGCCACTCCAAACCAAACGTACGACTGCCATAGCAGTTGGAACTGGGTCATCAAATCATTGTCTTCATCGAGTTCCTGGTTCCATTTCCTCAACTCCCTCATTTACTTGAATACTTGTTGATGAAATTGTCCGTTACTGTTTTAAGACTTTGAATGAAGACTTTCTAAATTTCCACATCTCAAATTCTTTAGTCACCTTGTTCGTCACATGCTTATCCTGTATCATGCTACGTGTATTCTGTGCATGTTTCATTCCATCATGATGACTATGCTACTGCTATGTTTTGCATGCACTTAAGTTCTGATTCCGCTGCAAGTAGTTCTTCACTTAGCAAATTCCTCAACGAGTAATTCCTCCGTGACGAATTTGTAAAAATTGCCTATTCAACCCCCTCTAGTTGATATAACGCACTTCCACATCACGTGCGTGAAATGAGTGAATCCACAATATGTCAGTTTGAGTGCACCTACCTTGAGAGACTGACTGAGCCACCACCACATAGAGCGTGTGTGGTAGTTCATAGGGCAAGTGAGGCCATTTTGATATCTCACGACTTAACTTATACTTTGTTGTGTCTTCTCATTTGGTGCTAGGTCCCATATACGATGACGCGTCGATCCTCGACAACTTCATCCCTCCTTTGGACAAGACGATGGCCATGGTCTAATATGAGGCACCCCTACATGGTTCCACCACGATGAAGATGACCATGACTTTGTCTTTGCCACCTCACCTACACCACATGACTGGAACGACAAAGGTAACATAGGTGAAGGTTATGCTCTTGTCCCACTAATGGACATTCATTGATTGCATGATGTCGATCAACCTATTTCCATGATTCATGATTATGTAACTTTCTGATGTGATGACTTACCCATGATGAGTTTGACAATTATCTTGTGGATTTTATTAGTTGTGATGTCAAGTTTTAGAGTATATCATGTGAAAATTCTATTGGTCACATCATGTTTGACAATTTGTTTGACTTGTAATATGCTATGTATGAGATACACCACATTCCATCTTTGCAATCTCATCATAGTAACTATGCATATGCCATTAAAATAAAACCTATTTGCACATATGCCATAGATGACAAGCCCATGGTTATTAGCTTTTGCTTTTCTTGTGAGGATATTGCCACTCTTCCTTTGCGTCATTTGCGCAATTGTTCCCATATGCCATGCCTTGATGACTTAGCTTCGAATATGAATTATTTCGGATGTTGTCCATACTCTCCATATTATGCTCCCACTATTGCACAGGACGAGACACCCATAGTTTACTCATACATGTTAGGAGATTTTGATACATTCCATCCATTGCATGATCCCAATATTTGTGTGTGCAATATGCTTTCCATTGATACGAATACTGTGCATGTGCCCTATGCTTGCTATAATTTGCGTCCCAATCATGTTGAGCATAGTATCTATCATTGCATGATGGATGATGTCTTTATATACTGTGCCTGAAATTTCATTGAGCAATGCTTATTTTGTGCTAATTCTCATATGCAGATACACATGATTATGGATGATGTGTTCATTTACCACCACACAAGTTGTTTCGTTTGTCTCCTTGTTGTGTAGGTACACATGATTCCTCGTCAACCTCCCGCAAGAGCACGAGTTGACGAAACGAGCTCTAGAGAGCAATGAAGACGTGTGCCACCATGTAGTGCTCACCCTCCACCCACCCTCTGTTGGAATTAGGACTATCATGACCTAATGAGATTCAAACACTAGGGTGCGCTCGTTATTCAGTTCCGCTCTACCACTCAGCTTCTCAATGATTTCTCGGTGGTTCTCAGAAGGGAAAATAAACAAAGACACACGGTTTTACCCAGGCTCATGACACCTTGTGGTGTAAAACCCTACTCCTGCTTATGGTGGATTGGCCTCACGAGGGGGGCTAAGGATGAACTTGTCTGGTGGTTAGGTAGCCTCATGAGGGCTCTTGGTAGTGATGTACTGGTGCGTCCAACCTGCCCTCTACAATGTGAGCTAGTCCCTATTTATAGGGGACACGACCCTCTTCCCTTATCGCACAAGCAGGAAGGGATTCCACAATCGCCAATTTTGAAAGGGTACAAGAGGTACGCCTTATCCTGACTAAAGGGGGTCTTCGGCTGCAAAGCTTCTGGGTGTGATGTAGTCGTGAGCTCGGTGATGACATCCCTCGTGCCGAGCTCACGATCTTGGTCCTGTTGCACTAGGAAGGATACCTTTTGGGGATTCCTTGGCAATCCGCGTATGTTCTTGCCTCCTTAGCACGAAAGAGGAAACTTTCCTCCCTGTGCACCCGCTTGCACCCGCCTAGATCAGTTGTCAGAACCCACGTCACCCTGGCCTCACGAGACCACATACTTGCATAGGAATCTCAGCTCCTCGGGAGGCAGCCTGGGGGATTGCCACTCCTCTGGAGGTCTTGGTGCTGCTCTCCTCATGAGGCGGGGGCTCTCGCGAGGGTCTTGACTTGAAGGGCTTGTTGCTAGGCCGCATTGGGCCTTCGAGGTGGGCCACATGTTGGGCCGCAGGCAGGCAGGTGTGGGTACCCCCGGTCCCTGAACGCTGACAGTAGCCCCCGGGCCCGAGGCGCACTCGGGTTGGCTCCGGGGCGAAGCCAGCAAAGGAAGGTCGAAGCGTCGTGGGTCCCAATCGCCTGCGGGGCAAGATCAACGCATGGCACACAATGAGACACGGACACGTCCACTTCCCCACTTCGCCTTAACAACCTCCCTTGCTTACAAAAAGCCTGGTGTGCACAGCAGAACCATCATTGCCCCAATGCGCGCCTGCCTCCCGCTACTCCTTCGTTAGTGGCTCACAACTTCTACACTAGGTCTCGCTCTTGCTCCAATATGCCTCTCCGCCATGGCTCCTAAGAAGAAGAGGGCAGGACTTCGATGATATTAGGGCCCCAACAGGGTCTAGAGCCCGCTCTGGGACGGTCCACCATGCTCAATCTTGAGGGGCTGGACAAGGTCCGGCGAGCTAATGCCGCCGACACCAACGAGTGGGGGGGCGATGATGATCTGGCCCACCTCCCGGTCTTCAGTTGATCTTGGGGCCACTGACACACCCCTTCACCCCATGCCCTCTTCTCTGGCTTGCTGCCGCCGTTTTCTGATTTCTTCATCGTCGTGCTCACGCACTACCAGATCCACACATTGCATCTTGACCCCAGGTATGTCGTCCTCCTCTCTGCCTTCACGTTCTTGTGTGAGGCCTTCATGGGTATCTCCCCATCTGTGGCCCCGCTCTACCATTTCTTCTCCCTCCAAATGGTCGCCAGCGGACAATGCTCGGGATATGTATCGCTTTGAGTCGTGGATGCGATGGCGGACGTGATCCTCAACGTGAAGCTTCGTCCGGACGCGGAGGGCTTCCAGAGACACTGGGTGTTTGTTGACGCCGCTGTGTGCAACCCCCTGCTCCAAGACCCGACGGCCTAGGCGGAGCCGAGCCCGGGTTGGGAACACTCGAAGCTTGTCGACCGGCGGCTCGCGCATGTCACTGCTAGGTTGATCAACCTAAAGAAGGCAAGTGTGACGATGGCGATGGTGGTGAGGGAGTTCGTCCGCCGGCGAATCGCTCCCCTCCAGCGCCACTCCCGTCCCATGTGGACCTTCACCGGTCTTTACGATGCCATGAGGCTCTAGGTGTCTTCTCTTTCTCGCGGCGTGCTACGCGAGGCGCTCCGCCTTCTGACCAGAGTGAAGCCTCCTGAGCTTCCTACGGAGGGTCTCCCCTTGTACCTCTACAAGAACGGGAGAACCTTTGCCCTAAAGATGCCACGCTTCGATGATACGTCTCCAACGTATCTATAGATTTTTATGATGTCATGCTATTATATTATCTGTTTTGGATGTTTTATATGCATTTATATGCTATTTTATATTATTTTTGAGACAAACCTAATCTAGAGCCTAGTGCTAGTTTCCGTTTTTTCCTTGTTTTTGAGTATTGCAGATATGGAGTATTAAATAGAGTCCAAACGGAATAAAATCTTTGGAATGATTTTTTATGGAAGGAAAGAGATCTACCAGACTTGGAGTGCACGGCAGGGCATCTGCCAGGAGGTCACAAGCCAGGGAGGCGCGGCCACCCCGCCTAGCCATGCTTGGCAGGCTTGCCACCTCCTGGCAGGTGTCCTAACCCTATTCTTCATCCTATAAATACCCAAATATTCCCCCAACACAAAAAAGAGCCACGCAAATACTTTTCCATCGACAGAAGCCTCCATTCCCGAAAGATCCAATCTCGGAGCCATTTCTGGAAATCTGCCAGAGGGGGATCCGATCACAGAGGGCATCTACATCAACTCCATTGCCCCTTCGATGATGCGTGAGTAGTCCAACATATACCTATGGATCCATAGGTAGTATCTAGATGGCTTCTTCTCTCTCTTTCATTTTCAATACCATGTTCTTCATGATCTTCATGGAGATCTATCCGATGTAATACTCTTTTGCGGTGTGTTATTCAAGATCCGATGAATTGTGGGTTTATGTTCAGATTATCCATGAATCTTATTTGAGACTTTTCCAGATTCTTATATGCATGATTTCATATCTTTGCAGGTCTCTTCGAGTTATTGGTTTGGTTTGGCCAACTAGATTGGTAATTCTTGCAATGGGAGAAGTGCTTAGTTTTGGGTTCAATATTGCGCTGTCCTCACCCTGTGACAAAGTAGGGGTAGCGAGGCATGTATTGTATTGTTGCCATCAAGGGTAACAAGATGGGTTTTTCATCATATTTCTTGAGTTTATACCTCTACATCATGTTATCTTAACTAATGCGTTACTCTATTCTTCATGAACTTAATACTCTAGATGCAGGCAGGAGTCGGTCGATGTGTGGAGTAATAGTAGTAGATGCAGAATCATTTCGATGTACTTGACACGGATGTATTGCCTATATGCATAATCATTTCCTTGGATATCTTCATAATTATTCTCTTTTCTATCAACTGCTCGACAGTAATTTGTTCACCCACTGTGATACTTTCCTTCAAGAGAGAAACCTCTAGTGAAATCTATGGCCCCGGGGTCTACTTTCCATAATTATATTCAGAGCTGTAAACCAAAAATACCAAAAATACCTTGCTGCAATTTATTTATTTTTTACTTTCCGCACTCGTTTACATCTATCTCTATCAGATCTAATCCTTGCAAATAACCATGAAGGGATTGACAAACCATTTATAGCGTTGGGTGCAAGAGTTTGATTGTTTGTGTAGGTGCATCCATTGGTTCCTTGGTTGTTCCTCCTACTGGATTGATACCTTGGTTCTCATCAACTAAGGGAAATACTTATCTACTTCGATGTATCACCCTTTCCTCTTCAAGGGAAAACCAACGCAAGCTCAAGAGGTAGCAAGAATTATTTCTGGCGCCGTTGCCAGGGAGAATACACATCAAGCCTACCAAGTACCCATCACATACTCATTTCTTCCATTTACATTATTTGCCATTTGCCTCTCGTTTTCCTCTCCCCCACTTCTAAAACGATTTTCGGAAAATACCAAAAAGATTTGCCTTTTTATTCGCCCTTCTTTCATTCGCCTTTTCGTTTGCCTTTTTGCTTGTGTGCTTGATTGCTTGCTTTGTCATGATGTATGAGAATACCAAGTTGTTTGACTTTTCTAATACTAATAATAATGGTTTTATTAGTACTTCGATTGCTCCTGCCACTAGTGTGGAATCTTATGAAATTAATGCTGCTTTGCTTAATCTTGGTATGAAAGAACAATTTTCTGGCCTTCCTAGTGAAGATGTCACTTCCCATCTAAATACTTTTATTGAGTTGTGTGATATGCAAAAGAATAAAGATGTGGATAATGATATTGCTAAATTGAAGCTATGTCCATTCCCACTACGAGATTGTGCTAAAACTTGGTTTTCATCTTTGCCTAAAAATAGTATTGATTCTTGGAATAAGTGTAAAGATGCTTTTGTTACCAAGTACTTTTCGCCCGATAAGATCATCTCTCTTAGGAAAGATATAATGAATTTTAAGCAACTTGATCATGAGCATGTTGCACAATCTTGGGAGAGGATGAAATTAATGATTAGGAATTGCCCCGCACATGGTTTGAGTTTATGGATGACTACAATTTTTTTATGCAGGATTGAATTTTGCATCTAGGAATCTTTTAGATTCAGCCGCGGGTGGTACTTTTATGGAAATCACATTAGTAGAGGCTACTAAACACCTAGATAATATCATGACAAACTACTCTCAATGGCATACCGACAGATCTCCTACTAGTAAAAAGGTGCATGCTATTGAAGAAATGAATACTTTGAGTGAAAAGATGGATGAATTGATGAAACTGTTTGCTAGTCAGAATGCTCCTATTTGATCCCAATGATAGGCCTATGTCTTCTTTGATTGGAAATAATAATGAATCTATGGATGAGAATTTTGTTGGTAGGAACAATTTTGGTGATAACGCGTATAGAGGTAATTTCAATCCTAGGCCGTTTCCTAGTAATTCCTCAAATAATTATGGTAATTCCTACAACAATTCTTATGGAAATTATAATAAGATGCCCTATGATCTTGAGAATATTGTTAAAAATTTATTGGTTCACAAAAGGTTTTCAATGCTACGATTGAAGAGCTTTGGTTGTACAATGCCATCCATGAGTGGCAAGTTCAGGCAGGCAAGGCCGCGCTAGCCACCTTGGAGGGAGGGCCATTCATGGACGAAGCGAGGCTACACACCCTTGAAGAGACGCTAACGTTGGAGGGGATGGAGAATGGCCTAGAGCACGAGCGGCTGGAGCTGTTGGAGCGTCAGGTTGCTACCGCCGAGGATTCTCTTGGTGCTCACGAGGCGAGGGTCCCTGAAGAGGTCGACGAGGACTACCGCAAGAACCTGAAGCTTCAGGAGTCTCGTTTTTTCAAGCGACCCGAGAAGGCTGAGGCAGACGGCCTCAAGAAAAGGTTGGCAGCGGTGGAGCGACACGAGAAGGCTGTGATGGACGCCCAGACCACCGCCAAGGCCGAGCTATCTTTCCTTTGTACGTAGGCAGAGATCGCCGCGCCTTGCACGGAGAAGGCGTCAGAAGAGGAGAACCAAGCCTGGGGGCTAGAACGCACACGCTCCAAGATGTTCCAGGCCCTTGAGGGGAGGGTCAATCGGGCCTTAAGCAGCATCTATGATGAGAGCGTCTCAAGTCCGCTCGTTGCTGATGATGCTGGCTACCTTTACTTCTTCACGTAGATCGTGGAGCGCCTTCAGGGTGGTGAGTAGAAGGTCTGCCAACTCACAGAGGAGAAGATCCACGATGTCCTTGCGCAGGCATCTTCACGCATCTTCATCCATCTTCTTCGCTTCGACACCAACTTCAACTTTGAGTCCGTGATAGCCCCCGTGCTCGAGGTGATTCGAGGCGCCCTGGAGGACTGGGTGGAGGATCATGTGGACGACTTGATCGCAGAGTTCGCCCCTGCCGAAGGCAAGGACCAACCCTCTATCAAGGAGCGTGAGTCCAGCGGTAAGGGCGCAGTGGCGGCAACGGTGGCGCATCTCCTTAGATTGCCCTTCCCTGTTCTCCTGTAAAGAGTTTGAACATGACCTAGCGGGGACATGAATGTACGTTAGAACGAACTCCTTTAAGATGTATTAATTAGCATTGTATTCCCTTGCGCCGTGTTCCCTTGATTGTTGCGCGCTCACGGTCCCTGAAGAGGGGCGAATCATTACCGACACGCCGGACCGCGGGCATCTTGCAACCTCTTAGAAACAAGACTCAAGACGCAAACACTGCATGGAGAAAAGTCCCCTCCTTTTTCCAAATAAGATGCATAAACTTCAACTTCATTCCAAAAAGTGGCAAATTTGGTTACATAAAAAGAGTGAGGAACAACGCGTCCGGCACCTCAGCTAGTCTTCCCCCAGCGCGGAGCATGGAGCCTCCACTGGGTGTGGGCATAGTCATTGAAAGACAGTGTCATCCGCTAGCGCGGAGCATGGGGCTTCCACTTGGGAGTGGGTGGGAGCCCCTCCTTGGCCTCGTATGTCGCTCCTCGTGGGGCTCTGGGCGTGTACAATCCACTCATTCTTGCGTGAGAGTGTCACGGTTGGAGATAGTTGAGCGGCCACCCCGGCCGCAAGGCCCTGGAGTTCTTGACCAGGTTCTTGAGTCACCCCTTGCATTTCGGCACGGTTGCGCACTCCTACGACCCAAGCATGAGTGCATTGCTCGTCACGCGACTGTGGGATTGCGCTCCCGCGGCCCAAACATGAGTAGAACACACCCCGCGCGACCGTAGGAGTATTGTGTTGATGCAGTCGCCTCGGTAGGTATGATGGCACCCGCTGAGCTACGCCCCTAAGGCCTCGCAAGCCCCCAAGCTCTCCAGGCCTTGCTAGCCCCTGGATACAGCGCTGGTGGTCCCCAAGCCGGGGGGCGTGCGAGGCCTCATGGAGCGTGACTCTACGAGTGTAGCGTCCTGGCAGCACCGGCTGCGGGTGGCCCTCACTGCTCGAGCCTTGCCAATCCTCTAGGCCACCAGCTCCTGTGGCCACATTGTTCGGTGTGGTGTTCCCTGTTCTTGAGGGCGCCTGTTTTGGCGCGCCCCCACGCGACCCGAGGCATCCCCTTCGTCATGCCGACCGGACTAGGTGCTCCCATGGTGGAAGACCCGGTCCTGGATTGATGTGGGGCACCAGGTGTGTGCTCCTACGCTGGGGGGGCGCTGGTGCCAGTGGCAGGTGGGAGACCCACTGCGCTGGTGTTCGCCGCCACTAGTAGAAAACAAGCCTTCTATTTCAACCTTTAGTATCGGTTTTGCATTGGACCGGGACTAATGTGGCCATTAGTCCCGCTTCCAACGGATAGGAGCGGTCGGGGGAACGGGCATCATTAGTCCAGGTTCATTTGTGACCTATAGTCCCGGTTTGTGATACAAACCAGGACTAAACGGGTGGTGGCAAGCTGGTGTCATCCTGGTGTCCACCTATAGTCCCGGTTTGTGATACAAACCGGGACTAAACCTTTCCCTTTATAAACCCTTCGTCCAGACGGACTCCATTTCTCTGTTTTCTCCATTCGAATTCCCCTCTCTGTTCTTCCCCTAGCTCGAGATCATCCCTCAATTTTTGCCAAGATTTGTCAAAATTTGAGGCACCCAATCCATCCAAGTGTCCACAAAGGTTAGCAGCTTTTTCCTTTCATCTCTTATTGCTAGATCAGCTCGTGCAATGCTTTATAAGTATAGTGATTTGTGGGTTTTAGTTTGGGTGTAATTTTGTGGTAGTTATTTTCCTTTATATGCAATTTGAGCTCAAATTAACTCATTAGTTTGCATATGTGGAGGTGATGTTTATTTAGTGTGCCTTCTGTCCCCGGCCTAACCACCGTCGATCGCCCACACCGTCCCGTCGCCGGCGCCACCTTGGTGAGCCTCTTCTTGTGTTCTTATCCTTTTTAATAAAAAATCGTATTTGTATGATTTAGATAATTACTTGCATAATTTTATGAGGAAATGAAAGAGTTGAGGAAATAGAACCAGGTAGCTCAATGAAGACAATGGTTTGATGACCCAGTTCCAACTACTGTGACAGTCGTACGTCTGGTTCGGAGCGGCCTGGTATTTAAACCAGAGGACACACAGTCCTTACTGTATTCTCCTTGAGTTAAGGTCAAACTGTCCTCGCCCAACACTCGTCGTAAGTCTTCAGATACTTCCAAAACCCTCACAAACTGGTCAATCGGCCATCCACAATTGACTACTAGATGCTCTAGACCAAGGTCACCCAGTGATCCCCAATTGATTGCAGGATGCACTAGACCATGACGCCTAACCGTCTAGAGGATGCACAGTCCTCAAAGGTAACAAGCGTCGGTTCCACACAGGAATTTCTTCAGTGATGCTCAATCACTTCGGGTTTTGTGGTTTGATTGTAGGTTTTTCCTCACTGATGATTTTCTCTCAAAAGTCTTCAGAGGATGGGTTGCTCTCAAATGACAAGTGTCAGTTCTCTCTCAGAGCAACCAACCAACTAGTGGTTGTGGGGGGTTGGCTATTTATATCCAGGGTGCAACCTGACATGATAAGACATAAATGCCCCCAATGATATGAAAGTTATGTGGATAAGATGATTGGGGACAGCTGGCGCTGAGCCCATCAATGGTCGGAATTTCAAACTATGAAAGTCCTCACGCTTATCATATTCCTCACTTGTAGGAAATTCGCACTGGCAAAATCCTAACTCCTCAGTCAGGCTAATTTCATTCGAGCCCAGAAGAACTTCGTCTCTGTCACTGAAGAACTTGACCGAACTGTAAGAGATTTCCAAAGGCTTCACTCGATGGATTGGATAGGTTGAGGCTTTTGAGTTGAGCATCAGTCGGAAATTTTCCTTAGTATTACTTCGAACCCCTTTAACAGTACGGTGTTTTCTAGGACTCAAAGAAAGGAAATGAAACTACGAAAACAAAAGTCTTCACACTTCATCATCCTCGTTCATATCTTCAAGGTCACACCAACTTCTTCATTTTCAAAGTCTTCATGGAATACCAAAGTCTTCACAAAAGTCTTAAGTTGAAGACATTCATTTTTAGGGGTCGATAACCTCTGAATATATCAAACTCCTCAGCGACTTATAAAGCTTGTGTACACTTACAAACGCTTCAGTCTCTTAACCTATAAGACTCCAATACACCAAAATCACTAAGGGGCACTAGATGCACTTACAATCTCCCCCTTTTTGGTGATTGATGAGAAATAGGTTAAGTTTTCAACGGCGACAAAAATATGAAGTGTAAGTACTGAGTTTGAGGAATTTGATTGCAAGATATAGAAGAACTCCCCTTGGAGATGTGCATATTTGAGGTATTTTCTTTGGACTTCAAATGCACATGGTAGGTTAAAAACATGGAGAACTCCCCCTATATCTTGTAATTAATACACGCATTTAACATATGATATGAAGAATTTGAAATGCATGATGAAAATGGTGTCTGACGAAATTTAGCATGTATGCATTAAGGCACTTGAGAAAATAAACATGTGTAAGCAGTTCCAAAACCTCAGACCACCATCGGTCTTAAGTTTACAACTCAACCAACAACAGCTTCAAAAGAGCGAGAGTTCTAACTTAAAAAAACGGCCCATATATATATAGACCCGCTTGAAGACTAACTCAAATTTTCTCCCCCTTTGTCGTCGAAGACCAAAAGGGATGAAAAAGTGAGGACTAACGCCCCTAAAAAATATCATCTTGAAGGTGATGTCGGAGCGCCAGCATTGTCGGGGTCGTTTGTCGACGCAGGGCCTACCCCTGTGGGGACCCCGACTCATAAGTCGTGATCACCAAATGTATGTGCATAGTGATCCTAGAGATCAATGCTCACTGAACACATAGAAACTGAATAACAAGAGTCTTACATTTATTTCATACTGTTTTACTCGAATATGTCCCTTAAGGCCTAGTCTTCATAAACTTGCAGCGGGAATCTTCAAGGATAGCGTGAACCCATGCCATCTGCCTTAACCCTACAGGCAGTCTGACTGGGAAGCGTCCTAGCTCGCATGTCCGTCACCAAGGTATTCTTCATCATAACCTGATCTTTCATGCCTGACCAATAAAATAACAAGTGGCAAGCCAATAAGTACTTTGAATGTATCCGCAAGCAACGCATGTTTGGAACAAGGCAATAACAATGCATGATATAGCACTAATAGGTAAGTTTTGTACAAAGCTAGTTTTGAGTGCAATGACATGATCAAGTAACTTAAGTAAGCATGCATCAACCATGAACAGGTGTACATAAGAACATGTCACCGTCATCATCATGAGCAGGGGGTTGGACGTCTCATGTTCAACCATCACACCAAGTCCTCAAACTTGTCTCATGTATCGTCTGAACATCTCATGTTCAGTCATCATGCCAAGTCCTCTGACTCGACTCAAATATCATCCTTGTCACCACACACACACCAAGTTTGTGAAAACATCTGGATGTGGCATAAGCAGCACCACCCAACTGTCCGTGACCGTGGACACGACTATTCGAATAGTTTTACACTCTGCAGAGGTTGCACACTTTACCCACAAGATTCAGGGAACTTCTGTGTCATCCACGACTCGTAGTATATTACATACAAGAGGTAAGCACCCGAACAATGCCTTTCCCATGGCGATACTAAATAAAGAGTCCACTCGTTAGTGCCATCCCTCATGATATACATCACTCGTATCATCCATGAGGGCACGCAACGGTGTGCCCGGTGCCTGTAAAGACAGCGTACGACCTTCCACTCTGGGATGACCCCGTCTCGAGAGTGACCTCTTCACTGTCGCCACTAGTAATGCGGGTTCCTTGCTAGCACCAACCATAGTAGTCAACAAAGCCCCTTTCCCATATAGGGGTAGAGTGGTCGTACATGTAAGATTGGGACGGTCAACAAATCTTAAACCGTCCATTTTCGAAAACACACACTCACTTACTCCAGTACACGACTTCTTTCTCAAGTGGTTACCCAACTCATCATAATCTCCCTCGGGCATTAGTGGCACCCGACGGGGTTTTCAAAAAGTGTTTGAAAGCCTTTTTTGTTTCCATCATGATGCATATTCCCGATCCCACTTGCATAGCATCTACTAGCATCCTATCTACACCCATCTGCACGACCCTCATAAGGTGGTAGGGTCATGCATGATGCAAGTGTCATCAGCAAAGTATCGGAAGCATCCCACTAAAGTGGACACCACATCATCATGATCAAAACAGCAAAATGAAGTGCTATATGCCATGCAATAAAAGGGTTCATAGTCATGGTCAAAGGGCTGCTTGCCTGGCTTATCCAAGCCTTTGAGGTCTTCACATGCTTCTCGTTCACCCGAGCACTTCGTCTACTTCATCAACTATTGCTGGCAACAACCGCAATAAGCAACAAAACAAGCAGAGAAATAAAGTGCTCTATAAATAGGATTTTTATTTTTCTTGGACAACTCTGGTCACAAGAAAAATAACCAAGGAGGTTTCATAGGACATGGATCAAGGGGGAGTTTGGAATGGTGGAAATGATGGAAAAGATGACCCTTCAAGATGTCAACGGGAAATATTTTTATAAAAAAGAGTAGAGGCACTCATAATATTGGTCATGGTTTTAGAGGAATCTAGAAAGTGGTTTCACTGGATTTGGAGTTGGGATGAATTTCCTAGGGATTTGCAAACATGAGATAAATGGAAAAGTGGGTTATTTAGTGGATCCAATAGAATAGGTGCATGGTAAAAATGTTCAGCATGGCTAAAAAAATAGGGTATGACACTTAGAGTACCTATAAATTGGAATTACTCCATTTTGAGATTATATGGATGGTCTGGGAATTTTACAGGGTGGCTCCCAATAGTTCAAATATGAATTTAAATTTGAATAGTAGAGAGAAGTTTGTGGGAAAAATATGTAGGATATATTTTTGGATAGAGGGAGATTTTAGGAAGCTTTGGGATTTTGAATCACCAGATTTGGAGTTAAAATGAATTTAATATCTATTTTTGAACTTCCTGGAAAAAGAAAAAGAAGGGCAAAAGGGGTTACCGAAAGAATGGGGCTAAACTGCGCCCCCACGCATGGTATAGCAATTGGGCTGGCCTAGTGGCTCGGCCTGGTGGGGGAGAGACCACGTCAAAGGCGCCCCCGAGAAATACGCCTTCCCTGGGGGAAGGCGGCCCTGAGTGGTTCACGTTTCCACTTAAGGGCGCGGCCCACCTGTCGAACTAGTTGTCCCACCGACAGGTGGGGCCAGTGGCTGACGGGCCTTCTTCTTCTTCCCTCGGCCCGCGCTTGGCATAGGGGGAGGAGCAGCTCCCTCTGGCGAATGCCGGAGCCACGAACCTTCCCCGGCGAGGCTCCGGTGGGGGACGAGCTCAGGGGGGCGAGGCACACCCGCATAGCTAGCCCATGACCGCCGGGGAGCATTGGGGAGGACATGGACTTGGCGGTAGCGGACGCCAACAGGGGTGGCCGTGATGGTGGTGCTCCGGCCACCGGGGAAGAAGAGGGAGTGCAGGGGGAGTAGTGTGACGGTGTGGGGGCTCGGGTGCGGTTCCAATGGAGTGAAGGAGCTGAGAGGAGCTTGAACCCGAGCGGCGGCCGTGGCAGACACGGCAGGCATTGGTGCAGGAAATGGCCACGGGAGGGCAAGTGGGGAGCCCCGGGAAGTTAGGGAGAGGGATAGAGTGTGCCTGGCATCCAGCACGAGCTTGGAGCAAGGCATATGGAGGAGGGCAACAAAGGGAAAGCTCGGGAGGCCTCGGATGCGCCTCGAGCGTGGCGAGCACGAGTGACAGAGCCTCCTTGGAGCCTTGCGAGCCTCGGGGAGGGGCGTGGGAGGTCGAGGGGACGTTCTTGGCATGCGGGGACAACCTGTTGAGGCCATATAAGGGCTAACCGACGAGGTCAAGTGGCAGAGCGCCATTGTTGCATGTCAACGGCATGGTCACCACACTAAGGCTTGTTTAGGATGCTCTTTTGGTCGGCCAGCCTTGTCTAGTGAGTGAGGCACACATGCAGTAGGGCACTTGTGATATTGGGGCCATATGAAGCTGGTTAGGAGGGGTTTTCATAGGGAATAAGTTTGCAACAGAAAACTTGGGACTAGTCTAATGAGATTTCCTATAAGGCATTATGGGTAAAACCTTGTCTAGTAGACCTAAGTAGGGAAGGACTATATGACCACCAACATTCAGATCATAGAGATGAGAGGGCAAGATACTTGAAGTACAAAGTTACATTCATTGCCATAACTAGATTCAGATGGTTTGCTCATATTTCCCACATGAGCATGCTATATTTGGGTATGCCAAGGTGCATTAGTATGCAACTGAGGTTGTGGAAAAGTTTGGGGTCATTATCATGATCAGAAGGGAAGGAGAGGTGATGTCATGGTAAAAAGAGAGGGAATAAGAGAGAGTTACCCCCCAAATAATTGACCAGAGGCCATGGAAAAGTTAGTGGAGGTAGAAGAGGGTTATAATATGATGTGGTAAAAACTTGGGGGCAAGGGGAATCTTTTTGGGCAAACTTTGCTTGTCCAGAAGTTTGTGGCTGAAAGTGTTTGATGCTGTCCTAGGGCATCTAGGGCTATCCAATGGCCCTAAGATTTACTAGAGGTAAATGGTTAGTCCATTTAGTCTTGATCACAAGTTTTAAGATGATTTGATAAAAGTTTGCAATGTAGACTTGGTAAACCCTAGGATTCAATAGAATCAGGTTTCTGTAGATCCAGTTGGGTCAAAATAATCTCCCTAATTTACTACTTGGTGTAACATCATCATTTGGGGATTAGAACATTTCCACGAAGTTTGGGATCAATAGGAGATAGTTGGTATTGTAGAGTTGCTCAAATTTGGATCTGGACAGATAGGGTTTTGGGATATTTTGATGAACCAAAACAATTGCGGTTTATGTGAAATTTGGCAAGATGATCCCATATATCATATGTGACATGCCAGAATTTCCCTGGATTTATTTGAGAATATTTCTGATAGAAATATTTCAAATGCTTGAAACAGGCAGAAATGGTTTTGAATGGTTTTGTCCAATATTTTGAACATGACCATGTGTTGAAACTCTTATATATGGACAATATATGTCCACTAAGCTTTCCTAAATTTTCTCAAATATTTTTAAATTATTTTACTAATTTTCCCTATAAAAGACCATTTCTGGCCTTAAGAAAAAGCCTTTAAATAAAATATGAAAATAATCTTTGAAAATAATATTTTGTGGTTTTGGGAAGTTATATATAGTAGGTTCCAAATCAAGCATTTGGGGAAAAAGGATGCACCCAATTTGGGGAATTGCAGTGCAAATCTCAAATCAGGGGGTTTTGAAAAAACTAATTTGAATAAAACCTTTTTGGCCAAAATAATATTTTGTAAAAATATAATTAAGTCATATTCCCATGGCATGATCATTGCACAAGAGTGGAGATCAAGGAAAAGAGTTCTGAGAGTAGGAGGGATTTTTATGAATATAGAGCACTAGCAAGCAATCAGACAATCAACAATCAAGTCAAGCATAACAAGCACACAAAAGTTTTAATTGGCACTGATTTTTGAGTCATGATAACTTAGTCATGAGGAAAATCACAGGGTGTGACAGACCTGCCCCCCTTACCAGAATCTCGTCCTCGAGATTCCTAGGCTAGGCATGGGAAGGATGCGGAAATTCAGAGGTGAGGTAGTCTTCACGTTCCCATGTGGCTTCTGCTCCTGCTTGGTTGTCCATCTGGATCTTGAAGTGCCTGATGATATGCCTTCAAGTGCATTGTTGACTTTGACTAAGGGGGAACGGGGTTTCAGCAACCTGCTAGGCTTGCCTAATGGTTAAGGGTTTGGTGGATGAGGTCTTGGCAATGCTTGGCCTGCGTGTGTATTCCAAAGTCGGGATACATGGCCAAGTAATGTGATTGTGCTAGTCTCGGGGTGGCTTACGTTGGTTAGTGACATCTAGATTTCTCGCATTACAATAGAAGGGTCGAGTCTCGGTGTAGCTTCTCATTGACGGGGAAGTCCTTATCTTCCTTAAAGTAGGAGGTCTTCAGTCGTAGGTGGTCTCGATCCTTGAGAGTGTTGAGGTGCATCATCGTGGGCTTTTCGTCGAGATCTTCTGCTTGAGTAAGTCGCCCAGGTAGGTTGTTCATTCTTCTTTGGGCATTTTTCTTCATCATCATGGACGCACGTTTCTAGAGGGTCCTTGAGTGTTTGGTATACTCGTCTCTCCGTGGCAAAGTGTGCGCTGAGTCTCGTCCCTAAGACTGAGCTTAGAGACTTGGTGTTAAAATGGGTCCAACCACCTGGGAAGGTTTTAGTGCAGTTCTAGATAAGCTGACTATTCAAAGTATAGACCAGCCATCTACCCCCCAAGGTGTGACGCTTGGCAAGTGGGGTGAACTACCTTTGACAAGTGGTTTACCACGATCGAGTCAGGTTCACGTCCTTGATTGAACCCAAAAAAGGCTAGCAATGAGGTCATGACAGTCGTTCCACTCTGTTCCAGGCATCTGAAGGGAGTAGGGATGTCATGCTCATCGTACACCATCAAAGTGGTGGAGTGAGGGGTGTTATCAGCTCCTCGGTCCCTTCCTAGTCAGGAACTAATTAAGGATTGATAAGACAAGGGGCTCTATAATCCTCTTGATGTGCAAGGGCTTCATCATGCTTGGTCGTCGGTGCTTCTTGATATAGTCTAGTTGATGTAGCTGGCATAGGAGTGGTTGTTGATTTCTTTTTCTTCTTCTTTGTCGTTGTCGTGGCTCCGCAATCGTAGTGGTTCTTCCTCTTGCTTGGGCAAGAAAGTCTTATTCTGCAGGGAGGGTGCTTCAAGGAGTCCAACTTTTTCAAGGTGAACCCTTATGCTTGAAAGGCATGGCAATTTGGTGTTCCTGGGGCCGGTCCAAACAGGAATAAGGTGCTCCTCCTTTCATTGGGGTAAATAAGTATGTCAACCCAGAGGACAACAACCTATTTCCCGAAGTACCACATAAACACATTGCTCATGGGGTATGTTAGAGGAGCGGGCATTCGTCCCGGATGGTCACTAGTGTCAAGGGTTTGTGGTCCAGCTTAATAGAGGTCTTCGTGGCCACCTTCCTTATGGAAAGGGTGGGTGGTGGTCACGGTGGAGTATTGACCATGGTCTAAGGACTCATAGTCCAAGGCCTATCATCATAATCCGACTGCGTCATTGTCCGGTAAAGCTTTGGGGTTTCAAGGAGCTTAGGATGTGAGTGAATGTCTAACACCTTATCCTGAGCACAACTATTAGATGCCAATTTTACTGCCTAATACTCCAAACAAAATCACCCTATATCCTTGAAGGTATCATCTGATATAAGTCAGATCCAATATTGCATATGCTACTCATATCTCCAAGATTTTGAGAGAAGGGCTATGCTGAAAAATCTCATATGTATACTATATCTAACTCACCTATATCCCTATATCAAAATCCTTGGGATAATTTACAAGCCGCTAAGCTTGATCATGACATTACAAATCCAAGTGTTCGGCTAATATACCCAAGGTCTGAGAGGTTGCATCTCTATGCTAAGGAACATGTAGTATACCAATCCGAGACATCGTTTCCTTCCTACAAATCCAGTTAAACGACCCACGAATATCATCCTACTATTACTTGATCCATTACTGCTACAAATCCAGCATCGATGGTGTCCAACATAATCTCCTCGAGTTCATATAGTCCACATATCATTGCAAGGGCTATTATCACAATATATCCATGAACTTCCAATCTCATGGCCAACTAAACTCCAAGGTCGAGCTTATATAGATCTCTAATTTATCCCTAACATCATCCGATTGCTTCTACTATCATCCATTGAGAAACATAGTATCGTGACCAATATTATTGGACCAAATCCAAGTTACTCTGAACCATGTGGTTTAATTGATCTCGAGCACCTAGTAGGATCAGCTATTTAAATCCAAGTTTTACACCTAGTAAGAACTTCCTACTAGTTATACGAGTCACCATCACTCCACTATCTACATTACTTGCTAAAGTCAAGTCATTAATCCAGCAAGAATTTCAGTCTGGGATCGTAGTTGTCCTACTAATCCAAATTGCTCAGGGGACAAGTAAGTTATGCTACTCTATCAATTTTGATCCACCAAGTTCGTCCACCAACATTAAGCCTCGTAATCCACCAAAGGGTCGAAACTGCTTGCTCAAGACATCTATTATGACTAAATCAAATCATTGCCCGCATATATTACATCCTCAGGATGATCCTTCATGATGGCATCAAGGTTCTAGTGCTAGCATAAGAATGAAGCATGTTTGTTCACTGTGATCACTAGCTCCATAATGAACCCAATGCTAAGCAGGGGTTGTAGAATCTCAATAAGTGCTCTGGCAAATGCGTGTGTTAAACACGTGATCAGAGGCTTGTGCTGGAGGAGCTCATGAGGTATGGGTTGGGCAAGGGAGGGGTTTTCCAATCTTGAGGGAAGAGCCTAATCCCTGCGGGGTTACGTTTGTTGAGTACGTTGTAGTCGAAGTCTTCGGTGTCAGTTGTTTGTCGAGGTGTATCCTTGGTGTATCCGGTCTTGCTGGTCTTCAGTTGATGAGATTGGGTAGAGGGAAAGTAGCATGGAGGAGCATGCCTAAGGGGGTGGTATAGTGCAAGTGCAATTAAACAAGTGTCGAGAAAGCCAAACACAAACATCAGGTAAGGTAGGTGATATAGTCACACGCTTGTTGCCTAGGGCAAAAGTGTGACTTACAACAAAGCACAAACATGCGAAACAATCAACACACATCATGGTTCCATGTGAACCATCATACGGACTCGACTTCGCATGGAGGACACATGACCTATCCTACCCTAGGGGTTCTTGAACTCATTAGTCGTGCTTGCTTCGTGTCTTGGAGAGGAGTCTGCTTAGTCTTCTACGTCTTCTTCAGGTGTCGCTATGTCTCCGGTTGTTGTTTGTCGAAATGATCCTGGTTGTGCCTGAAGAGTCCTAGACGACCTTGGGTCTGGTGAGTTGAGGAGACAGGATCTTCTGGTATCTTCGTAATTGTGACAATGCCTCCTTGTCTTCTGAGACGTCGAGGGTCCCAGGGAGGAAATCCTTTATGCAATGACATTGACAAGGCTTGGTAGAGTTGTATCCTGTCGATCTCGTTGACGATATCATCGGCACCAAGAGCGGGGGATGATGAGGACCGTTTTCCTACTCACTATAGTGAGGCGAGCAAAATGGCGAGGTTCTCATCCACCAGTGGTTACCGATATGACAACGAAAAGGACAGGGTTGCTCTATTAGCGATGCATATCATGACATTGCATGTCTTGTGCCCTAGTCATCGAAGGCTAAGGTGGCATCATCCTTGGGCAGTGTCGAGGGTTTCACCATCTTCTGAGCCTTGATATCCTCATCCTTCGAGAAGAAATCTTCTGTTGGTAACTCCTTGTCTAGTGTCGCCAACTTGGGTCCAGGATATGTTGGCAATCGTCTGGCAAGGTGGCTTCCTTCCAGGTTACCCACGAGGATTACAAGGAATCCCGTGGTCAGAGGCATGAGGGTAGTAGTGACCATTTGCAAAGTTTTGAGAAGTAGATGAGGAGAGCCAAAAATAAAAATGGTGGAAGTGCTAGGCACAATCCTTCAGTTTATTTGAAAGCTTAGAAGAGCTAAGAAATATGGTAGCCTTTGCAAGGGCTTTGAAGGTTCTGGGAAAACATTTTTGTCCTAACTAACGTCCATGCTAACTAAGGGCTTCCTATAGTCAGGATGGCTCTGATACCAGCTCAGTGGGGACCCCGACTCATAAGTCGTGATCACCGAATGTACATGCACAACGATCCTAGAGATCAATGCTCACTGAACACACAGGAACTGAATAATAAGAGTCTTACATTCATTATACCTTTTACTAGAATATGGCCCTTAAGGCCTAGTCTTCATAAACTTGCAGCGGGAATCTTCAAGGATAGCGTGAACCCATGCCATCTGCCTTAACCATATAGGCAGTCTGACTAGGAAGCGTCCTAGCTCGCACGTCCGTCACCAAGGTATTCTTCATCGTAACCTGATCTTTCATGCCTGGCCAATAAAATAACCAGTGGCAAGCCAATGAGTACTTTGAATGTACTCGCAAGCAACCCATTTTTGGAACAAGGCAATAACAATGCATGATATAGCACTAATAGGTAAGTTTTGTAGAAAGCTAGTTTTGAGTGCAATGACATGATCAAGTAACTTAAGTAAGCATGCATCAACCATGAACAGGTGTTCATAAGAACACGTCACTGTCATCATCATGAGTTGGGGGTTGGACATCTCATGTTCAACCATCACACCAAGCCCTCAGACTTGTCTCATGTACCGTCTGAACATCTCATGTTCAGTCATCATGCCAAGTCATCCCACTCGACTCAAATATCGTCCTTGTCACCACACACACACACACCAAGTTTGCGAAAACATCTGGACGTGGCATAAGCAGCACCACCCAACTGTCCTTGACCGTGGACACGGCTATTCGAATAGTTTTACACTCTGTAGAGGATGCACACTTTACTCACAAGATTCGGAGAACTTCCGTGTCATCCACGACTCGCGGTATATTACATACCCGAGGTAAGCACCCGAACAATGCCTTTCCCATGGCGATACTAAACAAAGAGTCCACTCGTTGGTGCCATCCCTCATGATATACATCACTCGTATAATCCATGAGGGCACACAACGGTGTGGGTGCGTGTACAGACAGCGCATGACCTTCCACTCTGGGACGACCCCGTCTCGAGAGTGACCTCTTTACTCTCGCCACTAGTAATGCAGGCTCCTTCCTAGCACCAACCATAGTAATCAACAAAGCCCCTTCCCATATAGGGGTATAGTGGTCGTACATGTAAGGTTGGGACGGTCGACAAATCGTAAAACCTCCGTTTTCGAAATCACACACTCACTTACTCCGGTACACCACTTATTTCTCAAGTGGTTACCCAACTCATCATAATCTCCAACGGGCATTAGTGGCACCCGATGGGGTTTTCGAAAAGTCTTTGAAAGCCTTTTTGTTTCCATCACCATGCATATTCCCGATCCCACTTGCATAGCATCTACTAGCATCCTATCTACACCCACTCGCGCGACTCTCATAAGGTGGTAGGGTCATGCATGATGCAAGTATCATCGGCAAAGTATCGGATGCTTCCCACTAAAGTGGACACCACATCATCATGATCAACACAGCAAAATGAAGTGCTAAATGCCATGCAATAAAAGGGTTCATAGTCATGGTCAAAGGGTTGCTTGCCTGGCTTATCCAAGTCTTCGAGTTCTTCACACGCTTCTCGTCCATCTGAGCACTTCGTCTACTTTGTCAACTATTGCCGGAAACAACCACAATAAGCAACACAACAAGCAGAGAAATAAAGTGCTCTATAAATAGGAGTTTTATTTTTCTTGGACACCTCTGGTCACAAGAAAAATAACCAAGGAGGTTTTATAGGATGTGGATCAAGGGGGAGTTTGGGATGGTGGAAATGATGGAAAAGATGACCCTTCAAGATGTCAATAGAAAATATTTTTGTAAACATGAGTAGAGGCACTCATAAAACAGGTCATGTTTTCAGAGGAATCTAAAAAGTGGTTTCACTGGATTTGGAGTTGGGATGAATTTCCTAGGGATTTGCAGGTGAGATAAATGGAAAAGTGGGTTATTTAGTGGATCCAACAGAATAGGTGCATGGTAAAAATATTCACCATGGCTAGAAAAATAGGGTATGACACTTAGAGTACCTATAAATTGGAATTACTCCATTTTGAGATTATATGGATGGTCTAGGAATTTTACAAGGTGGCTCCTAATAGTTCAAATTTGAATTTAAATTTGAACAGTAGAGAGGAGTTTGTGGGGAAAATATGTAGGATATATTTTTGGATAGAGGGAGATTTTAGGAACCTCTAGGATTTTAAATCACCAGATTTGGAGTTAAAATGAATTTAATATCTATTTTGGAACTTCCTGGAAAAAGAAAAGCAAGGGCAAAAGGGGTTACCAAAAGAATGGGGCTAAACTGCGCCCCCGCGCGCGGTAGGGCCATCCTAGTGGCTTGGCCTGGCGGGGAAGAGACCACGTCGAAGGCGCCCCTAGGAAATACACCTTCCCTGGGGGAAGGCGGCCCCGAGTGGTTCCCGTTCCCACTTAAGGGCGCGACCCACCCATCGGACTAGTTGTCCCACCGACAGGTGGGGCCGGTGGCTAATGGGCCTTCTTCTTCTTCCCTCGGCCCGCCCTTGGCAGAGGGGGGGGAGCGGCTCCCGCCGGTGATTGCCGGAGCCATGGACCTTCCCCGGCGAGGCTCCAGTGAGGGACGAGCTCAGGGGGGCGAGGAACACTCGCCTGGCTAGCCCACAACCACCGGGGAGTGTTGGGGAGGACAGGGACTCAACAGTAGCGGACGCCAACGAGGGTGGCCATGACGGTGGTGCTCTGGCCACCGGGGAAGAAGAGGGAGTGCAGGGGGAGTATTAAGACGGCGTGGGGGCTCGGATGCGATTCCAACGGAGAGAAGGAGCTGAGAGGAGCTTGAACCCGAGCGGTGGCCGTGGCGGACACGGCGGGCATGGGAGCAAAAGCTAGCTATGGGAGGGCGAGTGGGGAGCCCCGGGAGGTTAGGGAGAGGGATAGAGTGTGCGTGGCGTCCAACAGGAGCTCAGAGCAAGGCATATGGAGGAGGGCAACAATGGGGAAGCTCGGGCGGCCTCAGATGCACCTCGGGCGCGGCGAGCACGCGTGACAGGGCCTCCTTGGAGCCTTGCGAGCGTCGGGGAGGGGCGTGGGAGTTCGAGGGGAGGTTCTTGGCGTGCAGGGACAACCTGTTGAGCCTAGACAAGGGCTAACCGACGAGGTCAAGTGGCAGAGCACCGCTGTTGCATGTCAATGGCATGGTCACCACGCCAAGTCATGTCTAGGATGCTCTTTTGGTCGGCCAACCATGTCTAGTGAGTGAGGCACACATGTAGTAGGGCACTGGTGAGATTGGGGCCCATATGAAGCTGGTTACGAGGGGTTTTCACAGGGGATAAGTTTGCAGCAGAAAACTTGGGACTGATCTAATGAGATTTCCTATAAGGCATTATGGGTAAAACCTTGTCTAGTAGACCTAGGCAGGGAAGGACTATATGCCCACCAACATTCAGATCATAGAGATGAGAGGGCAAGGTACTTGCAGTACAAAGTTACATTCATTGCCATAAACTAGATTCAGATGGTTTGCTCATATTTCCCACATGAGCATGCCATATTTGGGTATGCCAAGGTGCAATAGTATGCAAATGAGGTTGTGGAAAAGTTTGGGGTCATTATCATGATCAGAAGGGAAGGAGAGGTGCTGTCATGGTAAAAAGAGAGGTAATAAGAGAGAGTTACCCCCAAATAATTGACCAGAGGCCATGGTAAAGTTACTGGAGGAAGAAGAGGGTTATAATATGATGTGGTAAAAAGTTGGGGGCAAGGGGAATCTTTTTGGGCCCACTTTGCTTGTCCACAAGTTTATGGCTGAAGGTTATTGATGCTGTCCTAGGGCATCTAGGGGTATCCAATGGCCCTGAGATTTACGAGCGGTAAATGGTAAGTCCATTTAGTCTTGATCACAAGTTTTGAGATGATTTGATGAAAGTTTGCAATGTCGACTTGGTAAACCCTAGGATTCAACAGAATCAGGTTTCTGTAGATCCAGTTGCGTCAAACTAATCTGCCTGATTTACTACTTGTTGTAACATCATCATTTGGGGAATAGAACATTTCCAAAAAGTTTGGGATCAATAGGAGACAGTTGGTAATGTAGACTTGCTCAAATTTGGATCTACACAAATAGGGTTTTGGGATATTTTGACGAACCAAAACAATTGGGGTTTATGTGAAATTTGGCAAGATGATCCCATATATCATATGTGACATGCCAGAATTTCCCTGAATTTATTTGAGAATATTTCTTATAGAAATATTTCAAATGCTTGAAATAGGCAGAAATTGTTTTGAAGGGTTTCGTCCAATATTTTGAACATGACCATGTGTTGAAACTCTTATATATGGACAATATATGTCCACTAAGCTTTCTAAAGTTTCTCAAACATTTTTAAATTATTTAAATATTTCTTCCCTATAAAAGACCATTTCTGGCCTTAAGAAAAAGCGTTTAAATAAAATATGTAAATATTCTTTTAAAATAATTTTTGTGGTTTTGGGAAGTTATATATATAGTAGGTTCCAAATAAAGTATTTGGGGAAAAATGATCCACCCAATTTGGGGACTTGAAGTGCAAATCTCCAATCAGGGTTTTTTGAGAAACCTAGTTTGAATAAAACCTAATTTGAGTAAAAATATAATTAAGTCCTATTCACATGGCATGATCATTGGACAAGAGTGGGGATCAAGGAAAAGAGTTTTGAGAGTAGAAGAGATTTTTTATGAATATAGAGCACTAGCAAGCAATCAGACAATCAGCAATCAAGTCAAGCATAACAAGCACACAAAAGTTTTAATTGGGCCTAATTTTTTAGTCATGATAACTTAGTCATGAGGCAAATCACAGGGTGTGACAGCCACAGTGTCGTCAATATCCTCGGCTTCATCCGCCTCGCACGATGAAGAATATGAGCTTGTAACCAGCTGAGGAACTTGAACTTTTCTGAGTTTCTTCTATGGAGGATGAGACTAGTCAAAGTTCTGTTGAAAGTCCATCTTCTTGAGTTCCTCAGGAGTCTTGAGATGTGTGAGAATGGGCCATGCGAAATCGAAGATTTCATGCACAAAGTAGTGATTTTTCCTCAGAGTGTTCTGCGTCACAGTCATGTTCTGAAGAATTGAATCAAACTGACACTTTACCCACTTGTGATTGCGATCAACCTTCTAATGAAGACTTAGGAGAATCTCTCGATCTGTCATCACAAGAGGGCAGCTTCTTGAGGACTTTGGGCTGAGGCTTTTGCAGTAGAATCTTGGGTAGCAGCGTCATAATTGGTGGAATAAGATGCAACTTTGCCAAACTGACCATCCAATGGACGAGTACCTTCATGAATGACACATTTGCCTTTGCCCTCAACTGAAGAAAATGTGTTCTTGAGGACTTCGATCGAAGACAGAAAGCCTAAATGATTCCAAAAATCAGCCTTGAATGGAATTGAAGACCTTGATCTGATGAATTTCATGATCCACGGAGCGTAAGGCTTCAATTCAAATGGAGTTGTAGCAGCATTGGCCAAAGTACTCATGAAGAAATCATGGTAATTGTTGGGAATCCCATGATTGATGTTAAAGAGCATATTCTCCATGATTCCCTCAACTTCTTCTTCTTTAGAGTTGTGACCATTGCTAGGACTGAGGGTTTTGGTCAGGATGCGGTATACGGTCCTGGGTACATAGCGCAAATCCTTCATGAGGAAGGTGGTCATTTGTGATTTCCCACGAGCCAAAGACTTCATCGGCACTTGCATCATGTGATTCGGCAATTCAGGTTCATTAAATAAGAATCTTGCACCTTCTGAGGGAATTGCTATTGGTACACCTCGAAGCAATTCACAGGCTAGGCAGCATAGTGAGTGGATCCAGTCATCCAGTCTAGAATCCAAGAATTAACATCAGAAGTATCACCTGTGATGTGCAAGGTTGCATAGAATTGAAGAATGATCTCTTGATTCCAATCACATATGTCAACGTAGAATGGAAGAATTCCAGCATCATGTACAATTGCGAGCCCCGGTGTGAAGCACGGGATTGATTCCATATTCGCATGAGGAATTTGCTGATGCTCGAAGACTTTCTCTTTGTCAAGAAGCACTTGTGCATAGAAATTCATCTGTGTATGGGTCCAGAATCTGGTGCGACCGGCCCTTGCTGGATCATATGGATTCGGCCTAGTGAAGAATATGTGCTCGTTGAAGAAAATCGCCTTGATGAATTTGGGGCACTTTGAGCCTTTGAATGGAATTTTTGACTTTGGCTGAAGATTTGGCTTGAAGAGGCCCACAATTTCCTTTGGCATAGCAAGAACTTCTTCAGACCAAGGAATTTGAACAACAAGTTCCTCAGGTGCAGTAGGAGCGGAAATTTCTTCAGCTGATGCAACTGGAATTTCTTCAGGAATTGAAGTGAGAGGTGCGGTCAAATCATCAGATCCGGTTTGAATTTCTTCAGTCTGGGCTAGTGACTGAGGAATTTGGGTAAGGGGAGTGGTCATTGGAGAATTTGGGTGTGCAGCTTCCATATATTCAACGTTGATAAGTGGAGTGATATTCCCAATGTCCATGTCCTCTTCAATTTCTTCAATGCCTGCCTCTTCAGTAGTCAACTGAGGCTGGGGCGATGTTACCAAAGGGGTTGAAGCATTTGCTTCAACCTCAATTTCTTCATCAATCTGCTCTAAGGAAGCAGCATACTGATCTTTATGCATCTTGATCATTTGGGATGACATAGTCAACAACAAATGGTACTATCTCATAGGCAGGCATGGAGGATATTGGAGTAGCATCAATGGGCTCAATTGAAGAACTTGGCATAGTCTTCAACTTCTTCACAGCTGAGGAATCTGAAGTTAATGCTTTTGTTTTCATATCAGCTCTCTTCTCCGCTGCCTTTGTTTTCTTCGCTTCTGATGTCGAAGGAAGGTTGATATTCTTCACCCTTGAAGATTTTGCAATATCAGCAGGGGGTGAAGTTGGACTAGTTTCTTCAGGCACAGCAAAAACTTTAGCTGGCCTAACAATTTCTTCACGCGCAATAGTGGAGGTTGCCCTTACAGGTTCTTTAGCAGCCTAAATTTCTTCAAATGTGCTTGTAGTTTCTTCAGCAGGCTTAGCAGAGGATTCAGCCTGAGGAATTTGTGGCTGCGATTGAGATGCAACCCTTGGGTTGTGGTCCTTGACTGCAGCTTGTGTTGCCTTTACAAACCTCACCTTGGTGCCCTTCCATTCAACATCATATCTATCTTGTTCTTCAATGAGGCAGTTTATCTGAGACTGAACTATGATGAGTTTGTTGGGAGTCAAATTCATCACATTGTTCTTCAGAAAAATTTCGTTTCTGGTCATGCCCCTTCTAGCTCTCTGAGATTGTTCTCTCTTCCATTTTCCTCAGCTATGAAGTGAGTGAGGACATGGTCCACACCAAGAGGTAAATTCAGTGAAGAAAGTGGAGTGATGTGATCCTCATGCCGTATATTGATGAAGTTGTGGATCGACTTAGGATCTGGCATGAGAGGAACAACGCTGCCCTTTGCAATTACAACCCTCTGTTGTTTGTCCCTGATGAGATCTTCTAGTTTTTCATCATCAACTTCGTCATCCTCAGATCCTAAGGGGACATTCACAATAGCTTGGCTGTTTTGAGGACTTGGTCTCTGACCTCGTCCTATAGTTTTCTTTATCTTCAATAGAGTAGGGCTTGTTGAAGAATGTACTTGGTCTGATGAGCTTGTTGAAGCCCCTGAAGCAATAGAAAAACCTGTTATCCTCTAGCAAGTTGCAAGATGCACTAGAGTTGAGGACTTTGTGGCAACGACTGAGGATTGTGGAGCTATTGAGTGCATTGCAGTAGCCTTTAAAGAACTTGCTTGAGGATTCTACAGTGAGGACATGAGAGGACTTTGGCTTCACCGCAGACTTCTTCACAACAGATTTCTTTGGAGCACTAGCTGGGGCTCCGACAGAGGTAGCAGCAGCAGAGTCTTCATTGAATTTCTTCACTACCTCTTTTGCCTTCTTTGCCAGCTTGGCTTGTTGTCTTTCCCATTCTTGAGGAAGGTCTACACCGATTTTGAGACTGGTGGGATCAACAGGTTGGTTTGGAGCCAAGGGTAGCCTTGTTGGAAATATGCCCTAGAGGCAATAATAAATTAGTTATTATCATATTTCCTTGTTCATGGTAATCGTTTATTATCCATGCTAGAATTGTATTGATAGGAAACTCAGATACATGTGTCGATATATAGACAACACCATGTCCCTAGTATGCCTCTGATGGACTAGCTCATTGATCAAAGATGGTTAAGGTTTCCTAGCCATGGATAGGAGATTTCATTTGATAATGGGATCACATCATTAGGAGAATGATATGATGACAAGACCCAAACTATAAACGTAGCATATGATCGTGTCAGTTTATTGCTACAATTTTCTGCATGTCAAGTATCTGTTCCTATGACCATGAGATCATGCAACTCACTGACACCGGAAGAATAACTTGTGTGTATCAAACGTCGCAACGTAACTAGGTGAATATAAAGGTGCTCTACAGGTATCTCCCAGGGTGTCTGTTGGGTTGGCATGGATCAAGACTGGGATTTGTTACTTCGTGTGACAGAGAGGTATCTCAGGGCCCACTCGATAATACAACATCACAACAAGACTTGCCAGCAATATGACTAAGTGTTAGCCACGGGATCTTGTATTACGGAACGAGTAAAGAGACTTGCCGGTAACGAGATTGAACTAGGTATAGAGATACCAACGATCGAATCTCGAGCAAGTAACATACCGAAGAACAAAGGGAACATCATACGGGATTATCTGAATCCTTGACATAGAGGTTCAACTGACAAAGATCTTCATAGAATATGTAGGAATCAATATGGGCATCCAGGTCCCGCTATTGGTTATTGAAATTAGAGGTGTCTCGGTCATGTCTACATAGTCTTCGAACCTGCAGGGTCTGCACACTTAAGGTTCGGTGACGTTTCGGTAGTATAGAGTTATGTATGGTGGTGACCGAAGGTTGTTCAGAGTCCCGAATGAGATCCTGGACACCACGAGGAGCTCGGAATGGTCCGGAGGTAAAGATTGATATATAAGAAAGTGGTGTTTGATCTCCGGAAAAGTTTCGGGAATTTCCGACAGTGTACCGGGAGTGACAAATGGGTTCCGGGGACCACCAAGTAGGGCCCACATGCCCCAAGGGGCCACATGGGCCTTAGAGGTCGCACACCACCCCTAGGTGGGATGGGCAAGCCATCCCATAAGGGCCTAGGCTCAAGTGAAGAAGGAGGAAGAGTAGGAGCCAAGTTAGGGAAGAGTCCCACTTGGAATCCACCTCCCTGGTGGGAGGTGGACTCCTCCCCTCTGGTTCGGCCGAACCTCTCCTTGGAGGAGAGGCTAGGGCTGCCTCCTCTCCCCTCCCTCCTATATATAATAGAGGATTTTGAGGGCAGCCCCTAACCCTATTTGCCATGTGCTTCCCTCTTCTTCCTCTAGATCGTTTCTCCTTTAGATCGGTTTTCAGCGGTGCTTAGGCGAAGCTCTGCTAGAATTCCTCCACCACCATCGCCGCAACACCATCGCGATGTCGGAGAACTCATCTACCTCTCCGCTCCCTCTTTCTGGATCAAGAAGGCGGAGATCGTCATCGAGCTGTATGTGTGCTGAACGCGGAGGTGTCGTCCGTTTGGCACTAGATCGGAAGGAGCACGATGGGATCGTGGGACGGCTCGTGATGAGATCGCGGGATGGATTGTGATTGGATCGTGAAGACGTTCGACTACATCAACCGCGTTTCTTAACGCTTTCGCTTAGCAATCTACAAGGGTATGTAGATTCACTCTTCCTCTCGTAGATGCTCATCTCCTAGATTGATCTGGTGAAGCGTAGGAATTTTTTTGTTTCCCATGCAACATTCCCCAACAGTGGCATCATGAGCTAGGTCTATGCATAGATGAGATCTTGAGTAGAACACAAAGAGTTTGTGGGCGTTGATATTCAGATTGCTTCCTTCCTTAGTCTTTTCTTGGTTCAGTGGTATTGTGGGATGAAGCGTCTCGGACCGACTTTACTCGTACGCTGACGAGAGACCGTGTTCCATCGACTGACATGTGACTTAGTCGCATAAAGATGGTTGGCGAGTGTCTGTCTCTCCCACTTTAGTTGGATCAGATTTGATTAAGGCAGTCCTTTGTAACACCCTGTTACTCCTAGCAAGATCACAGACCAACACTAGTCTTTCCTGCGCGCTTTGTCCTCACTCATGCGCACCCGGGACCAACTTCCCGGTCGGTCACCCATCCTAGAATCGCTACAAGCCAAGCACGCTTAACTTTGGAGTTCTTTTCGAATGAGCTCCCGGAAAAGAAGAAATTCCTTGTTGATATGAGTAGTCTATCATTCCTATTAAGCCAGGCTCTCACATACACCCCCACTCAAAGGACCGACATCCTCGTCGGCCCATCAGGAACGTTCCCTTTTGGTACACGTATGCGCGTCTAGTCCGGCACATGTGCCATGCTGTATGCCACGACGGGCCACACATGCCTTGCGCCACATGCCCGTGCACCTGACCCATTCATGCCCATGTAACCGCAAGGGTCGGCTCTGATACCAATTGTAACACCCTGTTACTCCTGGCGGGATCTACACTAGCCCCACAAACCAACACTTGTCTTTCCTGCGCACTTTGTCCTCACTCGTGCGCACCCGGGACCAACTTTCCGGTCGGTCACCCATCCTAGAATCGCTCCAAGCCAAGCACGCTTAACTTTGGAGTTCTTCTCGAATGGGCTCCCGAAAAAGAAGGAATTCCTTGTTGATATGAGTAGTCTATCATTCCTATTAAGCCAGGCTCTCACATTCTTATAGAAGGTTGAAAAGCAATCTTCATATCACTTGTGGTTTTGCGTAGGTAAGAATCGTTCTTGCTAGATACCCGGAGCAGCCACATAAAACATGCAACAACAATTAGAGGACGTCTAACTAGTTTTTGCAGGGTATGTTGTGATGTGATATGGCCAATTGCATGATGTGATATATGTGATGTATGAGATGATCATGTTTTTGTATAGAATATCACGACTTGCATGTCGATGAGTACGGCAACCGACAGGAGCCATAGGGTTGTCTTTGATTATTGTATGACCTGCGTGTCAATCTTTAAGCGCTATGTAATGCTTTACTTTATCGCTAAATGATAGCAATAGTAGTAGAAGCATGGTGGGCACGACAACCCCGATGGCGACACGTTGATGGAGATCAAGATGATGGAGATCATGGTATCATGCCGGTATGATGGAGATCATGCCGGTGCTTTCAAGATGGAGATCAAAAGCACAAGTTCATGGCCATAGCATGTCACTTATGAATTGCATGTGATGTTATTGCTTTTATGCACCTTGTTTTGCTTAGGACGACGGTAGCATTATAAGGTGATCCCTCACTTAAATTTCAAGATAAATTGTGTTCTCCCCAAGTGTGCACCGTTGTGAAAGTTCGCCGTGTTGAGACACCACGTGATGATCGGGTGTGATAGACTCTATGTTCACATACAACGGGTGCAAGCCAGTGTTGCACATGCGAAACACTCGGGGGTTAAACTTGACGAGCCTAGCATGTACAGACATGGCCTCGGAACACAAAAGACCGAAAGGTCGAACATGAGTCATATAGTAGATATGACCAACATGATGATGTTCACCATTGGAACCACCTCAACTCTTGTGATAATCGGACTTGAGTTGGTGAATTTGGATCATGTATCACTCGAATGACCGGAGGAATGTCAATTTAAGTGGGAGTTCTCAAGTAATATGATTAATTGAACTCATTATCATGAACATAGTTAGTAGTGTCTTTGCAAATTATGTTGTAGATCACTAGCTCACGCTGTAGCTCCCTTGAAATTTTTATATGTTCCTAGAGAAATAGAGTTGAAAGATGATGGTAGCAATATTACAGACTGGGTCGGTGATCTGAGGATTGTCCTCATTGCTGCACAAAAGGCTTATGTCCTTAAAGCCCCTCTAGCGTCGTCTGTAGATGTTGTGAACATCTAACAGGCATGTTCTGATGACTGCTTGATAGTTTAGTGCGTCATGCATTACGGCTTAGAGTTGAGGCTCCAAAACGTTTTGAACGCCATGGAACAAGTGAGATGTTCTAATAGCTGAAATTGGGATCTCAGGCTCGTGCCCGTGTTGTGAGATATGAGATCTCCAACAAGATTCTTTGCCTGCAAGATGAAGGATAATAGCTCAATCGTTGAGCATGTGATCAGATTGTCTGGGTGCTACAATCACTTGAATCGAATGGGAGTTGATCTTCCAGATAAGAAAGTGATTGATATAGTTTTCCAAGTCACTGTCACTAAGCTACTAGAGATTCATGATGAACTATAAAATGCCAGGGATGGAAATAATGATCCCTAAGCTATTCGCGATATTTGACGCCGCGAAGGTAGAAATCAAGAAGGCGCATCAAGTGTTGATGGTTAGTAAAACCACTAGTTTCGAGAAGGGCAAGGGCAAGGAGGGAAACTTCACGGATGGCAAATCAGTTGTTGCTCCAGTGAAGCAACCCAAAGTTGAACCCAAACCCGAGACTAAGTGCTTCTATTATGAGGAGAGCGGTCGCTGAAGCGGAACAACCCTAGACACTTGGTAGATAAGAAGGCTGGCAACGTCGACAGAAGTATATACATGTTATTGATGTGTACCTTGCAATTACTCCTAGTAGCACCTGGGTATAGGATACCCGTTCGGTTGCTAAATGTTAGTAACTCGAAATAAAAGCTACGGAATAAATGGAGACTAGCTAAGTGTGAGGTGACGATGTATGTTGGAAATGTTTCCAAGGTTGATATAATCAAACATCGCACGCTCTCTCTACCTTCGGGATTAGTGACAAACCTAAATAAATGTTATTTGGTGTTTGCCTTAAGCAGGAACATGATTAGATCGTGTTTATTGCAACACGGTTATTCATTTAAGTTAGAGAATAATGGTTATTCTGTTTACATGAATGATACCTTCAATGGTCATGCACCCAGTGAGAATGGTTTGTTGAATCTTGATCGTAGTAATACACATGTTCATAACATTGATGCCAAAAGATACAAAGTTAATAATGATAGTACCACACACTTGTGGCACTACCGCTAAATGTCATATTGGTATAAATCGCATGAAGAAACTCCATGCTGATGGATCTTTGGACTCATTCGATTTCGAATCGGTTGAGACATGCGAACCATGCCTCTTGGGCAAGATGACTAAGGACCCCGTTTTCCGTTTTGATGGAGCGGGCAATTGATTGATTGGAAATGATACATGTTGATGTATGCAATCCAACGAGTCTTGTAGCATGCGGTGGATATCGTTATCTTCTTACCTTCACTCATGATTTGAGTAGATATAGTGTATATTTACTTAATGAAACACAAGTCCGAATCGTTTGAAAAGTTCAAGAAAATTCGGAGTGAAATTTAAAATCATCGTGACAACAAGATAAAAATGTCTGCGATATGATCATGGAGGTGAATATCTGAGTTACGAGCTTGGCATACAACTTTAGACAATGTGAAAGTTGTTTCACAACTGACGCCACGTGGAACACCATAGTGTGATGGTGTGTTCGAACGTCATAGTCGTGCTCTATTGAATATGGTGCATACTATGATATCTCTTATCGTTTTGCCACTATTGTTTTGGGGTTATGCATTAGAGACAAATACATTCACTTTAAATAGGGCCCCATCTAAATCCGTTGAGATGACACCATATGAATTATGGTTTGATAGAAACCTAAGTTGTCATTTCTTAATGTTTGGGGCTTGGACGCTTATGTGAAAAAGGTTTTCACCTAATGAGCTCAAACCCAAAGCGGACAAATGCATCTTCATGGTATACCCTAAGAACAGTTGGGTATATCTTTTATCTCAGATCCGAGTGCAAAGCGTTTGTTGCTAAAAACGGGTCCTTTATCGAGAAAAAGTTTCTCTCGAAAGAATTGAGTGGGAGGAAGATAGAACTTGATGAGGTTGTTGAACCTTTGTTTCAACCAAAGAATAGCGCAACGTAGAAAGATGTTTCTATGGAGCCTACGTTAGTTGAAGAGGAAGTTAATGATGATGATCATGAAACTTTGGATCAAGTTACTATCAAACCTCGTAGGTTGACAAGGACGCGTACTGCTCCTAAGTGGTACGACAACCCTGTCTTAGAGGTCATGTTGTTGGACAACGATGACCCTACGAGCTATGGAGAATCGATGATGGGATCTGATTCCAACAAATGGTTAGAGGCCACGAAATCCGAGAAAGGATCCATGTATGAAAACCAAGTATAGACCTTGGTAGACTTGCCCGTTGGACGGCGGGTCATTGAGTACAAATGGACCTTTAAGATGAAGACATACGTTGATGGTGAATGTCACTATTTGTAAAGCTCGACTTGTCGCAAAGAAGTTTCTGACAAGTTCAAGGAGTTGACTACGATGAGACTTTCTCACTCATAGCGATGCTAAAGTCTGTTGAAATTATGTTAGTAGTTGCTGCATTTTTCAATTATGAAATCTGGCAGATGGATGTCAAAAGATCGTTTCCTTAACAGTCTACTTGAGGAAAGGTTGTATGTGATACAATCAGAAGGTTTTGTCAGTCCTAAGGATGCTTAAAGGTGTGCGAGCTTCTGCAATCCTTCTATGGGCTGAAGCAAACATCTCGGAGTTGGAATATACAGTTTGATGAGGCAATCAAAGTTTTTCGAGTCTATACAAAGTTTATGAGAAACTTGTATTTACAATAAAGTGAGTGGGAGCACTATAGAGTTTCTGGTAAGCATATGTGGTTGACATATTGTTGATCGGAAATGATGTAGAATTTCTGGAAAGCATAAATTGTTGTTTGAAAAGAGTTTTTCAAGGGAAGACCTGGATAAAGCTACCTAATTGTTGACCATCAAGATCTATAGAGATAGATCAAGGTGCTTGATGAGACTTTCAATGAGTACATACCTTGACAAGATTTTGAAAGAGTTCAAAATGGATCAGTCAGAGAAAGAGTTCTTGCCTGATTTGTAAAGTGTGAAGTTGAGTAAGACTCAAAGCTTGACCACGACATAAGAAAGAGAAAGGACGAAGGTTGTCCCCTACGCTTTAGCCATAGGTTCTATGTAGTATGTCATGTTGTGTACCGCATTTGTGTGTGCCTTGCCATGAGTCCGTCAAGGGGTACAAGAGCGATCCAGGAGTGGATCACTGGACAACGGTCAAGGTTATCCTTAGTAACTAAAATACTAAGGAAATGTTTCTCTATTATGGAGGTGATAAAGAGTTCGTTGTAAAGAGTTACGTCGATGCAAGCTTTAACACCAATCTGGATGACTCTTAGTAGCAATCCGGATACGTATAGTGGAGCGGCCATTTGGAATAGTTCCAAGTGGACTGTGGTAGCAGTATTTACAATATGACATAGATATTTGCAAAGTACACACAAATTTGAATATATCAGACCCGTTGACTAAAAGACCTCTCTCACATGCAAAGCATGATCGAGCCCCAAAACTCATTGGGTGTTAGATTCATAACAATGCGACTCACATGGTGATGTGAACTAGATTATTAACTCTAGTGCAAGTAGGAGACTGTTGGAAATATTCCCTAGAGGCAATAAATAAATTAGTTATTATCATATTTCCTTGTTCATGGTAATCGTTTATTATCCATGCTAGAATTGTATTGATCGGAAACTCAGATACATGTGTGGATATATAGAAAACACCATGTCCCTAGTATGCCTCTAATGGAGTAGCTCGGTGATCAAAGATGGTTAAGGTTTCGTAGCCATGGACATGAGATGTCATTTGATAACGGGATCACATCATTAGGAGAATGATGTGATGGAAAAGACTCAAACTATAAACATAGCATATGATCGTGTTAGTTTATTGCTACAGTTTTCTGCATGTCAAGTATCTGTTCCTATGACCATGAGATCATGCAGCTCACTCACACCGAAAGAGTACCTTGTGTGTATCAAATGTCGCAACCTAACTAGGTGACTATAAAGGTGCTCTACAAGTATCTCCGAGGGTGTCTGTTGGGTTGGCATGGATCAAGACTGGGATTTGTTACTCCATGTGACGGAGAGGTATCTCAGGGCCCACTCGGAAATACAACATCACAACAAGCCTTGCAATCAATGTGACTAAGTGTTAGCCACGGGATCTTGTATTACAGAACTAATAAAGAGACTTGCCGGTAACAAGATTGGACTAGGTATAGAGATACTGAGGATCGAATCGCGGGCAAGTAACATACCGAAGAACAAAGGGAACATCATAGGGGATTATCTGAATCCTTGACATAGAGGTTCAACTGATAAAGATCTTCATAGAATGTGTAGGAATCAATTTGGGCATCGAGGTCCGGCTATTGGTTATTGACCATAGAGGTGTCTCGGTCATGTCTACATAGTTCTCGAACCCGTAGGGTCTACACACTGAAGGTTCGGAGTTGTTTCGGTGGTATAGAGTAATGTATAGTGGTGACCGAAGGTTGTTCAGAGTCCTGGATGAGATCTCAGACGTCACAAGGAGCTCCGTAATGGTCCGGAGGTAAAGATTGATATATAGTAAAGTGGTGTTTGAACTCCGAAAAAGTTTCGGGCATTTCCAGTAGTGTGCCGGGAGTGACGAATGGGTTCCGGGGACCACCAAGTGGGGCCCACATGCCCAAAGGGGCCACATGGGCCTTAGAGCTGGCGCACCAGCCCCTGGTGGGATGGGCAACCTATCCCATAAGGGCCTATGTGCAAGGGAAGAAGGAGGAAGATTAGGAGCCAAGTTAGGGAAGAGTCCCACTTGGAATCCACCTCCCTTGTGGGAGGTGGATTCCTCCCCTCTGGTTCGGCCAAACCTCTCCTTGGAGGAGAGGCTAGGGCTGCACCCTCTCCCCTCCCTCCTATATATACTAGAGGATTTTGAGGGCAGCCCCTAACCCTAATTGACACGTGCTGCCCTCTTCTTCCTCTAGACCGTTTTCTCCTCTAGATCGGTTTTCAGCGGTGCTTAGGTGAAGCCCTGTTGGAATTCCTCCACCGCCATCGCCGCAACGCCATCGCGCTACCGGAGAACTCATCTACCTCTCCGCTGCCTCTTTATGGATCAATAAGGTGGAGATCGTCATCGAGCTATACGTGTGTTGAACGCGGACGTGCCATTTGTTCGGCACTAGATCGGAAGGACCACGATGGGATCGCGAGACAGCTTGTGATAAGATCGCGGGACGGATCGTGATTGGATCGTGAAGACGTTCGACTACATCAACCTCGTTTATTAACGCTTCCGCTTAGCGATCTACAAGGGTTTGTAGATTCACTCTCCCTCTCATAGATTCTCATCTCCTAGATTGATCTTGGTGAAGCGTAGGAATTTTTTTGTTTTCCATGCAACGTTCCCCAACATGCCTATTGCAAGGGGTTTAATAGCGAATTTCTTCATTTATTTTTGATTGACATATCAATATTCTTTCCATTCTCGTGCCCATCTCCTCTCAATTCTCTGTATGCGATTTTTCACTGCGTTTTGGTTTCCTTGGCATGAGTTTCTTCATCGGCTGTGCAATATTCTCTTACAATTCATTAGGTATCTCAAATGCAGTTTGCACTTTAGGTTTCTTTCCACCTTTCTGTGACTTTTTCCCATCAGCCATTTTCTTCCGCTGAGGATACTGAACTTTTGAGGATTCTGAGGAAGTGTGCAACTTTTCTGCAAGGAACGCTGCAAATGAATTAAGTTGATGAGAACCTAGTGATTCATCAACAGACATTTTGTACCTGTGAACAGAGTATAGGTGCGAGGAATTTGAAGAGGTCATATGTGTTCTCAATTTTTTTTCAAAATACATCAAGTTGAGGATTTTGACCATAGGTGTGTTGAGGAATTTCAGTAAGTGTTCTTGACTTAGGTTCCAGAGTTGTGCAGATTTGTGGATTCACACAATTGAGGAATCTTGAAGAAAATCATAACTTAGAGAAACACATCAAGGGAAATAAGTTTATAGGATGTTTAAGAAGATGATACTTGAAGAATAAACACCTTTGAGGAATTTTTGTAAGAGCGTAAAGATCAAAATAGGATAGTAAAATTAGATTTTAATTACCCTAGTGAAGAACACGACGAACAATGAGAGGAAGTGGAGAAGCTCGTTAGTTCAGATCTCCCACACCCTAGCTTGGTAGAGGGAGACATGTACAGTGGCAGCAGGGTGAAGGTTTTTGTGGCCGATGCGATTACGGCGACGGCGAGGTCGAGGCAGTGAAGCTCTTCCTCTTTGGCGGCGATGATTTTAGCAGCGGCGCTAAGTCTATGCTCGGGAGAGAGAGGGAAGCGTGGAGTAACTCAAGCATAGTGAAAGGGAAAGGGGTATTTATAGCGGAGGTGAAAACTGACTGGTACGAAGATTTTGGACCAGATTGCCCATGACCCTTGCTCTCCACGCGACATGTGTCACCCACATACTATGTACTTGAGATAGTGGGGGATCGTGGGTTATCCAGTCGGGGGAATCAGAACGGTTTGAGCGGGAACCGCCAAAAATTTTAATAGTGAAAATTTTAAAGCTTCTGTTTGCAAATTCTTCAGTTGTCAAGGACACAGTGAAGACTTTGAACGACTTTCAACTTAATACACATATGAAGAATTTGTGAACAGACCAGGTTGAGTTTAGCATACAGGGTAAACAGGTCCAATCACATTCACTTAGATGAAAATCAACTTGAAGAATTAGCAATAAGTGAATGTTGTTGAGGACATTGAAAACTCAACTTTGAACAATTTCAACTATGGTTGGTGGTGTGACCCACCGTATAAGAATGATGATTTCAGACACCGCGTACAATTGTTGTAGGGTTCTGAAAATCAAATTCTTCACAAATTTCTTCACACTTAGAGGGTTATTCTTCATTGGTTGAAGAAAAACGTTACTTCATGTGTTGCACATCTAAGTCATCAATTTTGCATAAGTGTTAGGATGTGTGTCTTTTCAAACAACATTCAAAGATTCAAAGATATTTAGCTCACACCGCAACTTGCAAAATCTCTTTTCATCCCAGGGCTTAGTGAAGATATTAGCCAGTTGTTCTTCAATAGGGATGTGGTCGATGGAGATGCCGCCCTTGAGTACATGATCTCGAAGAAAATGATCATGAATCAGGATGTGCTTGGTCTTGGAATGCTGAGTTGGGTTGTAGGCAATATTGATAGTGCTCTCATTGTCGCAGAAGAGAGGCACATTCTTCACCTTGATGCCATAGTCCTTGAGGTTTTGCTTCATCCACAACAACTGAGCACAACATGAACCGGCAGCAATATAATCGGCTTTAGAAGTAGATAGTGACATGTAGTTCTGCTTCTTCGAGTACCAACACACTAAGGATCGTCAAAGAAAATGACAGGTGCTTGAGGTTGACTTGCAATCGACACGATCTCTAGCTTAGTCAGTATCTGAGTATCCGATGAGGTGAAGATTTGAGCCCTTGGGATACCATAATCCAAGCATTGGTGTGTGAGCTAAGTATCGAAGAATATGTTTCGCAGCCTTATGGTGTGATTCCTTCGGTGTTGCTTGGAATCGGGCACACATGCAAACACTCGGCATAATATCTGGCCTAGATGCACATAGATACAATAAATAGCCAATCATGGAGCGAAATACCTTTTAATCGAAATCTTTACTATTTTCATCAGTGTAGAGGTGGCCTTTTCAAGGCATTGGAGTTTTGACGCCTTTGCAGTCTTGCATGTTGAATTTCCTCAGAACATCCTTGAGGTATTTCTCTTGAGAGATGAAGATGCCATTGCGTTGTTGACACATTTTAAGACCTCCGAAGACATTTGATATTCTTCACTCGTCATGTAGGAAAATTCATCACTGTAAGTTAGTACAGCCAAAGATAGTATCGTCTACGTATATTTGGCACACGAATAATTCATTATCATAGGATTTAGTGAAAAGAGTTGGGTCGAGTGAACCGAGTTTGAAGACTTTCTTCATGAGTAATTCCTTCAGAGTGTCGTACCACGCCCGAGGGGCTTGCTTGAGGCCATAGAGGGCCTTGTTGAGTCTAAAGACTTTGTCAGGATGCTTAGGGTCTTCAAAACCTGGGGGTTGAGCAACATATACTTCTTCCTCAAGCATACCATTGAGGAATGCACTTTTCACATCCATTTGATATAAGAGGATATCATGATGGTTATCATAAGCAAGCAATATGCGAATAGCTTCAAGTCTAGCAACAGGTGCAAAAGTTTCATCAAAGACGATTCCCTCAACCTGTGTGTGGCCTTGAGCTATAAGACGAGCCTTATTCCTTACCACAAGGCAATTTTCATCTTTCTTGTTGCGGTAGATCCACTTGGTACCTACGATGATGTGCTTGCAAGGATTTGGCCGCTTGACAAGTTCCCACATGTGTTCAGCTTGAATTGATGCAATTCCTCTTGCATAGCTTGAATCCACTCAGGATCCTTGAATGCTTCATCAACTTTGGTGGGCTCTATGATAGAGACAAAAGAAAAATGCCCACAAAAGTTAGGCAAATGTGAAGCTATTGAGCGAGTGAGGGGACCAGGTGCATTGATGTCTTCGATGATTTTGTCAATCTGCACTTCATTTGCAACTCTTGGATGAGCAAGTTGACGTGGTTGAGGATTTTCTACAACACCATTTTCTTCAGGTGTATCAACATGAATGTCTTCATTAGTTTGAATAACTTCCTAGGTAGGTTTAGGCACTTCAGTGGGTATGACATGTTCAGTGGCCTTCAACTTAATGGATTCCTCAGGAGACTTTTCATCTTGCACAAGGGGCAGTGGCTTTCTTTGCGAGCTGTTAGTTTCATCGAACCACACATCTACAGTTTCAACAACCTTATGATGGTAGGTGTTGAAGACTCCGTAGATGTGTGGGTCCTTTCCGTGACCAAGCATAAAACTTTCATGTGCTTTCGGTGCAAATTTAGAACTGTGGTGAGGACCTCTAATCCAGCATTTTGCACCGAAGACTTTGAGATAACTTACATTGGGCTTCTTGCCAGTCATGAGTTCATATGAATTCTTCTTGAAGAATTAGTGAAGATATACCCTATTGGTGATGTGGCAAGTTGTATCAATTGCCTCAGGCCAGAAGCAACGAGGAGTCTTGTATTCATCAAGCATAGTGCGAGCCATCTCAACAAGAGTCATGTTCTTGCGCTCCACGACATCGTTCTGCTAAGGAGTATATGGGGCAGATAGCTCATGAGCAATACCAAGTTCATCAATATATTCATCAAGATTGGTGTTCTTGAACTCAGTCCCATTATCACTCTTGATATGCTTGATCTTGATGCCGAAATTTGTTGTGGCCCTTGAATAATATCGTCTAAAGACATCCTGCACTTCATTTTTGTACAGAATAATATGCACCCAAGTGTAAGGAGAGTAATCATCAACAATGACAAAGCCATACAAACTTGAGGAATTTGTTAGTGTGGAATAATGAGTGATGCCAAAGAGGTCCATGTGAAGCAATTCAAAAGTTTGACTAGTGGTCATGATTGTCTTCGAGGGATGCTTGGATCTGGTCATCTTCCCACATAGGTGGTCCTTGAGGAATTTGACACCTTCAATGCCAATGATGTGCTTTTCCTTCATGAGCATGTGCAAGTTCCTCATACCAGCGTGTCCAAGTCGTCGATGCCACAACGAGCCTTCTGAGGACTTTGCAAGTAGGCACGTGGCAGGCTGAGGACTTGTAGAGATATCAACAATATACAAGTCCCCTCTCCTAAAGCCTTCGAACACTTTGGAATTCTCAGCTTCCATGATGACAACACAACGATATTTTCCAAAGATGACAACCATATCAGATCACAAAGCATTGAGACAGACATGAGGTTGAACCCGAGGGGTTCGACAAGCATCACCTTATCCATGTGTTGGTCCTTTAAGATTGCAACCTTACCTAGACCCAATACCTTGCCTTTTTTCCTTTGTCAACATAGGTGATATGCTTTGGATGAGATGGGGCAAGTGGTATATTCATCAGTAGATTCTTGTCACCAGTCACGTGGTTGGTGCATCTACTGTCGAGGACCCACACAGTAGCTTTTGGAGTTTCATCTTGCAGATGAATTAGTACAGCTTACAAACTCACATGCTTCAGAGTGAAGAATATGACATCAAATTCATCAGGCAGAATTTCATCAACATAGTAAGTAAAGCAGTGTGATGACGTGAGAAATGAGGAGTTCATTTCTACATGACTAGCTTGCGTCCTTTCAAGCATTTCCTCAGGTCTCCAACAAATTCATCAAATGCTCAAGTTCATCTCGAGACCTGACCCTGCATAAGAAATTCTTTCAATTTGTTCACCACCCAGATCTGGTGGGGTGGCGAAGATTTCATCATTCTACGAGCTCCATATGAGAAAGGAGGCATTGAAGCTAGTGCACTTTTTTTCACAGGACGAGGGTTAGAGTACTCATATGAATAAGCAGAGAAATTCTTCGAGGACTTATGAACATAATGATTTGAAGAATAACTGACATATTGATAATTCTTAGATTTTCCCTGCAAAACAGATGTATTAGAATGAGAATGATACTTTTGACCATTTGACGAATTTGGTCCAAGTGAGGACTTTGATCTGGGGTTCCTTTTCTTCATGGGTGGTGTCATGAGGACATTCACTTGAAGATTTTCCAAGCAGCTCTTGGAAACCTAGATTTTCCTCATAGGTGAACCGTTCCTGCAGTTAGTTCCAACAAATCTGGCAAATACTTCACCTTTCTGATTTTTGAAGAATTTGTAGTTGGAGTCAAGTGACACATGAGAGGGATATGAAGTTTCAAAAGTAAAGCCAAATAAAATGGATGGATCTGTAGGAGGTCCTTTTGCAAAAACCCATGAGATTTTGGGGTACTGCTCAGGTGTCTAGTTGGATCCATCAGCATTGAGTTTCCTCTCAAATGCAATACCCTCTTTCCTAGGTTCCTATTCAGGATCTGCTTTTTGATCACATCGCAAAGGGTTTGATGCCTTTTGAGACTTTTGTATATGCTTGTCACATACAATTCCTTCAACCCTGCATTTTCATCAATGATACTTGTGTATCCTCAAATGAGGAATTTGTGACCACGGGGATAGTTGAAGAATTTGCAGCAATATAAGCATTTGAACATTTAGGTGAAGAATTAGTAGTTTCATGTTCAATGCATTTAAAACAAGGTGGAACAAATTCTTCCTGAGTGGTACTGATTTATTGAGCCAGTAAGGAAACGTTTTCCCTTTGGAGATACTCATGAGACACTCTTAGTTTCTAAAGATCTTGCTTTCTTTGAAGAAATTATTAAGAAAGCTTCTCATGATCGACTAACTGAGCATTATGATGACTCTAAAGGTTATCATACTTTAACTGGAGACTTTTGAAATCATCAGTGAGAGTTTGAGTCCGATCCACATCCTCATTCAACAGATCATTGCTTTTGTCTAACAGATTTTGAAGCATTTCAAGTGCAATTTGTTGCTTAGTGGCAATATTAGCAAGTTTGGAATAGCTAGGTTTCACATATTCATCATATTCACCATCACTTGACTTAGAGGAGGAGTGATGATTGTGTACCTTGGAAACTTTAGCCATGAAGCAATAGGTGGGAGCATAATCATCATTGCTGACATCTGAGTCGTTGGAGTAGTCATTTTCTTCATGAACATGGACTTGCTAACGAAAGCAGTAGCGAGAGCAAGGCTAGCAACACAAGATTCTGATTCCACCTCAGATTCTTCCTCTTCTTCATATTCTTCAGATTCTTCTTCAGGATCCATTTCCTTTCCAATGAAATCCCAAGCCTTTCTGGAACCATTCTTCTTGTGCGATGAGGACTTTGAAGATGAGGACTTTGAAGATGAGTACTTTGAAGATTTCTTCTTTTTCTTTGATTCATCAAAACTATCGTCCTTGTACTCCTTCTTCTTCAATTCTTTTTCTGAGAGAGGACGGTCAAAGATAAAGAGATTTGTGACCAGATCTCTTGTAGTCGTTTGAGGAATCTAATTTCTTCAAGCCACTTTTTGATCACTTTCCAAATCGGCCTCTCCATGAGAAATTTTGGAATTTCCTCACAAGCATTGCCAGCTCCTGACTCAGTTCTTTGGGATCACCAAGGCTACTATCAGAATCTTCGCCTTCGGATAAGGAAATTTATTTTGCCTTCAGAGCACGAGATCTTCCATAGCTTGGCCCATAGAGGTCTCTCTTCTCATCTTGTTGGAATTCGTGAGTATTGAGTCCCTCAAGTATATCAACGGGATCAAGTGACTTGTATTCTCCATGCTCTTGAATCATCAAAGCTAGTGTATCGAATGATGAATCAAGAAGTCTCAGTAGTTTCTTCACCACCTCGTGGTCGGTGATGTCAGTGGCACGCAGTGCTTGAAGCTCATTGGAGATATCAGTGAGACGATCAAAATTTTGCTGAACATTCTCATTTTCCAGTCTTCTGAAGCGGTTGAGGAGATTGTGAAGAACATCAACATCGGAGACATGTTGAGTGGAAACACCTTCGTTGACTTTAACAGCCTATCCTAGATAATCTTAATAGACTCCAAAGCACTCACTCTGCCATACCGATGTTTGCTCAGATGGCCACAGATGATATTCTTTGCTTGTGAATCAAGTTGCTTGAATCTCTTCACATCAGCAGCATTGACCGTGGGAGAAATAAAGGGAACACCATTTTCCGCAACGTACCAGAGATCGTTGTCAATTGCCTCAAGGTACATGTGCATCTTGTTCTTCTAGTTGGGATAGTCTAACCCATCAAAGGTAGGGCAACCTGCGGAAACCTTGATCATACCTGCAGTCGACATAACTAGAACTCCAGGCGGTCAAACCAAAATCACACAGAACAAGGGAGTAGATTGCTCTGATACCAATTGAATGTGTGTTATATCGACTAGAGGGGGGTGAATAGGCGATTTTTACAAATTCCTCACTAAGGAATTCCAACTAGAGGAATTTGAAATGTGATGAATAACTAGTAGCAGAATAAGTACTCAAGTGTGTCAGTGTTCTGGGAAATAGGGTACCCAGGCCTACCTGTCTGCATCCCAAGACATGGCCCACCTCGTCAGCTAGACACAGCATGGCACGGCTTCGATCAAGACAAAGCCCTCGTGAGGACACCATGCTCGGCGAGGAAGAACGACACCAAGACTAGCAAGGATGGGCCTCCTCAGGCCCCCCTCCGGAGGAGCTGAGATCTCCATCCAGAACCCGGCCTCAGGAGTCAAAGCTGACGCAAGGAAGGACAGGCTGGCGCCAGCGTGCCAGGAGGTGCAGTTTCCCCTTTCGTGCAAAGGGAGCAAGGACGTATGTGGGTTCCTGAAGCGCCACCCAAAGGTTTCCATTCCAGTGCAACAAGACCACGATCGCGAGCCCCGCAAGGCGGATGTCATCGCCGAGCCCACCTCTGCACCATCAACAACTACTTTGCAGGTGAAGACTACCTTTGAACAGGGCGCCGATGTACTCCTGTCCCCCTTTAAATTTGGCCGTTGTGGGATGGCTTTCGCCATTGTGATAAGGGAAGAGGACCCAGGCAACCGCTATTTATAGAGGCTAGGCCACACCATAGAAGGGAGAGAGAGAGACCATCCAGCAGAACCACTCGACAAACCACAAGCCAAGTCAGCGAGCCAAGAACACCACTAGTGCACCCTCGCGAGGGTGGCAACCACTGTAATAGTTCATCCACCACACCTTCCCGAGAGGCAATCCACCAAAGAAGGAGTAGGGTATTACGCTTCATAGTGGCCCAAACCTGGGTAAACCACCGTGTACATCTTCTTCCTCGTCATCGTGCGAGTTCATCGTAGTAAACATCGAGTAGCGAGCTAAGTAGGGCAAGGCTACGGGGGATCTTCGCACACGCCCTTGTGTTCGAACCTTGATGGTTTTGTGGAGCTCGAAATTAGACAAAGTGCATGAGGAACATAGAAGTAGCATGGTCATCATGATGAAATGAAGCATGCACAGATTTCACGTAGCGTGATACGGGATAAGAAGGTGAGGAACAAGGTAACTTGAAGAATTTGAGGTGAGGAAATTGTGAAAGTCTTCAGTAAATTCTTCAAACAGTAGCGATCAATTTCATCAACACGTATATGAGGAAATTAAAGGGTTGAGGAAATAGAACCAGTTAGCTCGATGAAGACAATGGTTTGATGACCCAGTTCCAACTGTTGTGACAGTCGTACGTCTGGTTTGGAGCGGCCTGGTACATAAACCAGAGGACACACGGTCCTTACCGTATTCTCCTTGAGTTAAGGTCACATAGTCATTGCCCAACACTTGTGGTAAGTCTTCAAGGTAGACTTCCAAAACCTTGACAAACTGGTCGCCCGACGATCCATGATTGACTGGCGGATGCTCTAGACCAAGGTCACTCAATGATCCCCAATTGACTGCAGGATGCACTAGACCATGACGCCAAACCATCTGGAAGATACACATGAACAATCTCTTCAGTGATGCTCAATCACTTTGGGTTTGGTGGTTTGGTTTTGCACTACTAGGGAAATGCTTATACACAGGAGCTCACCAGTAGCACTTTTAAAAAAGAAGCGCTGCCGATAAATAGTAGTAGCGCTTGGGCAGAAAGAGCGCTGCTACTATGCACATACCAGTAGCGTTGTAGATATAAAACACACTACTACTACAATTGCCAGACCGTTGCAGGCAGATTAGGTATACTAGTAGCGCTCATAGGTTAAAAGCGCTACTACTATTGAATTTAGCAATAACGCTTTCCTCTAACCAGCACAACTGCTAAATTCAGTCCCCTCCAACCGAATAGCTGTAGCGCTTCTTCACCTAAAGCGCTACTGCTATTGTAGTTAGTAGTAGCGGTGGTTAAGAACCAGCGCTACTACTACGGGGCACCTTATCCACGCGTACGGCCCTAGCGTGTCCTCACTTTCCCCCTCACACTCTCACTCACTCCGTCGCGCACCGTCGCCGCCATCACCGCCGTTGCCCACCGTCGCCCACCAGTGCCCCCAAGGTCCCTCCCACCCTACTCCTCCCTCCTCCTCCCCCTCCTCCTCCCTCCTCCCTCCGGCGGCCCCTTCCTCCTCCTCCCTCCTCCTCCTCCCTTTGGAGGCCCCCTACTCCTCCCTCCTCCTCCTCCCTCCGACGGCCCCCTCCTCCTCCTCCTCCCTTCGGTGACCCCCTCCTCCTCCCTCCTCCTCATCCCTCCAGTGGCCCCCTCATCCTCCCTCCCCATCCTCCTCTCGTCCCCTCTTCCTCCCTCCTCCTCCCCCTCCCTCCTCCTGCTCTCTCCTCCTCCTCCCTCCTCCTCCCACCTCCTCCTCCTCCTCCTTTCTATAATACAAAGTTTTTTAGTAATAGAATATAGTAATAAAAATTTTAGTTAAAGAAATTAGTAATAAACATTTTTAGGTATAGAAATGTATTATGCTATATGTTTGTTTAGTAAATGTAGTTTTTTGAATACAATAGATTTTGTTCGATGTCGGTATCAAATAAAATATGAAAATGCCCCTGTCGATGATTAGAACTAGGGTTTATGAGGATATATAGATAGATGGATGGATGGACATATGTTAGGGCTAGAACTATGGTATTTTTAGTAAATGTATAAGTCTTCTCAATTTTTAGGGTTAGAACAAGGTATTTTTAGTAAATGTTAGGGCTAGAACTAGGATGTTTTAGACATAGGGTTTCGCTAAGTCCTAAGATGAGGATAATAATGTTTTTGTTTATATTTTGTTTTTGCGGAAATCAAGGAGCCCCTACATCATCCCTGCCGTCGTCCCCGTCACCAACAACCTCTGACCTCGAGGTGAGACCAGCCAAATCCCCATGTCGATGACATGTAGATGTTTTGATAGTTGTAGTAGAGTAGTAGCTACATGAGTAGCTATGACAATTTTCATGGAATATGTGATATATAGTGTTATGTAGTACTAGTGCTTGCCCAAGTGGCCTATGTTTGCAGGGAACACCTCATAGTGGCCTATGTTTTGCCAGAGTGTTGATTCATTTCCGTTTCGGTAAATTTCAGGCGCTCGATATGTCCTATTTTAGCAAAGGTCATGCCGGATTTTTTCATGAATTTCAGCACGACTTGTGCTAGAATATGTAGGAAATATCGAGTGACCCAGATTTGCTAGAAAGAGAATTAAACGACATTTTGAGTTGACTTTAAGTCTGTCGGGGCTCCATACATGACAGTCAAAAAATCAGTGAGGGAGAGTCTCCACCATATATGAGAGTGTCATGCCAAAATATGAAAATATACATGGTTCATTTGGTTTTTTATACATTAATTGACTTTTATATGCATTATTTAACGTGCACAATTCAAATCTGAACTACAATCATAGGTATGGTGCATCAAAATGGGTTGAAAATCGTATTAGTGTGCATGCATCTTTAGGCCCATGCAAGACATGTGAATGAATTTCAAACATCTCGGGGTCTTGGCTGGGCAACATAAACTTTGAGAAAGTAGGGTTTTAAATCATGTAAACCAAAAACTCGTGAGGACATTCATGAAACTTGGCATGGTTTCATGAACATGGCACGTAAGGGCGTCATAGCATTTTGTATTCCTATATGATACTTGTTTCTTAATATATTTTTAGAGACAACATTGAGAATATTAATTAAATTATAGTAAATCTAGAACTCACACAAAATTCAAGAAATTTGGCATGGCGTCATTATATAGCCCAAATATGCTATGGTATTTTTTGTGTCATTAATAGCAAACAAAGGCTCTTTGGAACAAAGAACTGTCACATTTCAACACAAACGGTTGCATTATTTTCAAACCGTTGGAATTCTACTGCCCTTTATGTGCTGCCAAGAGTCGCACTCTTTTATTGGCTAGGACATAGGACGTGCCATGTTAGCAGCTGCTTGAGTTGACAGGAGGCATGCGAGCTGGCATCTACCTCGCAGGCTCACCGGCAGGAGTGCAGGCAGTACGCCAAAGACTCATCAGGAATCGAGCCCTTTGACCTCTGTATCCACCCTCCTCGCTTCCAACCTGTCCATCAATGGCGCTTGAGCCGCTGTTTAATAGGCGGCTTTACTGCCCACTCACTCACAATCCTCCATATATCTTTGCCTAACATATCCCTCCATCTTCACCCCTCCACGACGACCTACACCATAGTGCAAAAGGATCATATGCCACTAGTCTTTTGGTTTGGTGAAGTTGACACCGACCGGAAGAGATAGAACATAAACACGAATGGGACGCCATGGACATGGCCGTGGAAGAGCTGCATGCCGCAGCGGATGCTGCCCCGACGCACACGCCATCAACCATCGTCGTGCCCATGCCAGCCACCATCCCCATGGCATTGACGGCTGGTCACCCAGCATCATCGCATCGCATGAAACCGTGGTCGTCAGGAAGGTCCCCGCTGACCCGTGTGAGCTCATGTACGTGCAAGCGCCAGCGCCTCCTCCTGCTCCCTTGCTCATGCGCTCCCTTGCACGCGGCACGCCGGTCCCAGTGCGCATGCCCTCATCAACCGTGGTTAAACCCTTGCGCGTGCATGCACCCACCACACCCGTGCCGTCATGCCCCCCTCAGCGGATTGGGTCGCCGTTGTCGACATCTTTCTCGTAGCGCCTCGAGTTGCCGGCCCCTGACCCTGATGACCCACAAGTATAGGGGATCTAGCATAGTCCTTTCAATATGTAAGAATGTCGAACCCAACGAGGAGCAGAAGGAAATAACAAGCGGTTTCCAGTAAGGTATTCTCTGCAAGCAGTGAAATTATCGGTAACAGATAGTTTTTTGATAAGATAATTTGTAACGAGTAACAAGTAACAAGTGTAGCAAAGGTGCAGCAAGTTGCCCAATCCTTTTTGTAGCAAAGTACATGCGTGGAAAAATCATATATAAGTCAAAGCGCTCCCAAAGACACATGGGAATTTCTGTCAAGCTAGTTTTCGTCATGCTCATTTGATTCGCGTTTGTTACTTTGATAGTTTGATATATGGGTGGACCGGTGCTTGGGTGCTGCCCTTACTTGGACAAACCTCAAACTTATGCTTAACCCCTAACACAAGCATTTGCATCTACGAAAGAAGAATTAAGGTACACCCAACCATAGCATGAAACATATGGATCCAAATCAGCCCCTTACAAAGCGATGCATAAACTAGGGTTTAAGATTCTGTCACTCTAGCAACCCATCATCTACTTATTACTTCCCAATACCTTCCCCTAGGCCCAAATAATGGTGAAGTGTTATGTAGTTGACATTCACTTAACACCACTAGAGGAGAGACAACATACATCTCATCAAAATATCGAACGAATACAAAATTCACATGATTACTTATAACAAGACATATCATATGTCCTCAGGAACATAAATAACTACTCACAAAACATGTTCATGTTCATAATCAGAGGAGTATTAATTATCGTCAAGGATATGAAAATATGATCTTCCACCAAGTAAACCAACTACCATCAACTACAAGGAGTAATCAACACTACTAGCAAACCACGGGTACCAATCTGAGGTTTGAGACAAAGATCGGAGACAAGAGATGAACTAGGGTTGCAGAGGAGATGGTGCAGCTAAAGATGTTGATGGAGATTGACCTCCTCTCGATGAGAGGATCATTGGTGATGATGATGGCTTCGATTTCCCCCTCCGGGAGGGAAGTTTCCCTGGCAGAACAGCCCTACCGGAGCTCTAGATTGGTTCTGCCCAAGTTCTGCCTCGAGAAGGCGGTGCTTCATCCCAAAAGCTCTCTCTTCATTTTTTATAGGTCAAAACCCAACATATAGGAGCAGATGGGCATCGGGGGCTAGCCATGAGGGCCACAAGCATGCTAGGCGCGGCCAGGGGGTGGCCGCGCCTGGCAAGCTTGTCAACCCCTGGTGGCCCCACTCTGGTATCTGTTTCACCCAGTATTTTTTATATATTCCAAAATAATTCTCCATAAATTTTCAGGACTTTTGAAGTTGTGTAGAATAGGTATCTCAGATTTTCTCCTTTCCCGATTTGGAATTCCAGCTGCCGGCATTCTCCCTCTTCATGTAAACCTTGTAAAATAAGAGAGAAAAGGCATAAGGATTGTACCATAACGTGTAATAATATCCCACAATTCAATAAATATCAATTTAAAAGCATGATGCAAAATGGACGTATCAACTCCCCCAATCTTAGACCTCGCTTGGCCTGAAGCGAAAGCCGAGATTGATAAATATGTCCACATGTTTAGAGATAGAGGTGTCGATAAAATGAAATACAGACATGAAGGCATCATGAACATCTTTAGAACAACAATACTTATTGTGTAAGATCTCTTATGCTAGAGTTACAATTAATTCACAAGATATAGTATGAACCAAGAACTCTATTGACAACAAAGAAACTATGATCTTAGTCATTGAAGCAATTGGCAATTTATCATAACATCAGAAAGAGTCAATATAAGAGTTTGTAAAGCAAATCCACATACTCAATCATCTTCTAGTCTTTCACAATTGCTAACACTCATGTGGTACCCATGAGATCAAAGCTTCAATCATGCACAGAGAAAGATAGGGTGTTATAGTTTTGCCTCCCAACTATTCACCTCAAGGGTGATGTCAACAATAATAACACATGATCACCCACATCCGAGGGGATATATGCGTCTAGATCAGTCCCCAACACATAATGCTTGCCAAGAGAGAGGTGAAATATAGGAAGTGGTGAGGTTCACCATAACTCTAGCATAAAGGTCAGTACTTAAAAAGTAGAAGTAATAGATAGGCCCTTCGCAAAGGGAAGCAAAGGTTGTCATGCGCTTTTTTCGATGCACAAACCCTTAGTGCAGAGGAACACCGCGTTGTATTGCCCTTTGTGATAGCAACCTTTATTATGCAGTCTGTTGCTTTTATTTCTTTACTATCATAGTTCGTACAACGCTTATTTCCCTTACAATAAAAGATCACACATATTTAGGAGCAATTTTTATTGCCTTTTGCACCGATGACAACTTACTTGAAGGATCTTATTCAATCCATAGGTAGGTATGGTGGACTCTCATGGCAAAAGTGGGTTGAGTTGTTTGGATGCACAAGTAGTATATCTACTTGGTGCGGAAGTTTTGGCTAATATGAGGTGGAAGCAAGCACTAGTTGAAGGATCTAAAACCATATAACTTCTATCGGGAGCAAGCAAACAAAACCCATTATGTTGTCTTCCTTGTCCAACATCAAATTCTTGGCATGTAATATTTGAATGAGTGGTCACAATCATAAAAGATGTCCAAGATAATGTATTTATATGCGAATCTCTCTTTCTTTATCATTTCCTTTCCAATTGCACCAATGACCAATTACTATGTATGTTAACTACCAACAAATTTCAATCCACATACTTTTTATATGTGAAGTCATCACTCCCCATAAGATCCTTATGCATACTCTTTGCTTTTATTCTATTATTCTGTATTCATTACTCTCAAGAGCATAGTAATCTAGCAAATCCCTCTCATCAAAACTACTTTTTATTATATAATTCTTGGACTTGCTTACATAAGGGGAGCAAAATAAAAAACTAAAAGGCAGAACATACAAAAATTTTTATTCTACTAGATCAAAATAAAATCAAAAAAGGATCGAACCAGAAAAACAAGAAAAACAAAAAGGAAGAAAGTTGTGATGGTGATACAATACTGGGGCGCCTCCCCCAAGCTTGGAACAAGCCAAGGGAACTGCCCATACCCATGTGCTCATGTGTCCTTCGTCGAAGGTGATGGCGGTGGAGTTATTGATGAGGGTGGAAATTTGTCCTTCGTCTTCCAAGGCATTGGCTCACCATCAAAAAACGATGAACGAGTCTCCGGAATCCCAAAATCTATAGTCAAACTCACTCTCTTAAATCTGTATTCATACTCAGAATTTTGGTTTTGCACATCATAGATCTGGGCTTGGAGATGCTCAATTTTCTTGTAAAGCTTGAAGATGTGCTCCCCGATGTCCTTGGTGTCCAGCTTGTGTTTATTGGTAAACTCCGGGATCATCATATGACTGGCATTGAGTCCACGTTCCACTATCCCTTGGCACTTGAAGACTTGTTGCTCCATTTCTTTGAGCCTTGTTTCCACGCTTCTAGTCTACTTTGGCCCCTCAACGTCACGGATGTGCAGCACCCCCTCACGCATCTCAATGTTTTGAGGGTGTTGCAGCAAGTCTACAAGATAAGGATTGATGACCTTCTTGAAAAACATGTCCTTCGGAGCACCAGGGGACACCACGACGATCTAAATCTGCTGCATAAATAGCTCAAAATGAAAACAAGAGGTATTGTCGTGATACCAAAGTCGAAACCTTCGGCAGATTATAAATGAATTTTTGCTGACCCGAAGGGGTGTTCCACAAGAAAAAGAAGTCCAGGGGGCGTACGGTGTGGTGACAAGCCCCTAGGTGCGGCCACGGGGGTGGCCGCGTCTAGCAGGCTTGTCGCCTCCTCGTGCGTCCTTCGACGACTTTTAATTTTCCTAATTTTTTAAATATTCCAAAACTGAGTAAAATTGCTATTGGGAAAGTTTGGAGTCGGTTTACTTACCATACCACGTACCTATTCCTTTTCGGAGTCTGAAACATTTCGGTAGGTCTCCCTAATATGCTCTTCTGGAGTTATGGTATTGATAACATTGGTCTCAACATTAATGGGAGTACCTGAAATATATTGTTCGATTTTTTGCCTCTTTACCACCTTCGGATTTGTGCCTTCGGCATTGTTGATCTTGATGGCACCGGAACGATATACTTCCTCGACAATATAAGGCTCTTCCCATTTGGAGAGAAGCTTTCCTGCGAAAAATCTTAAATAAGAATTGTATAGCAAGACATGGTCACCTACATTAAATTCACGATTTTGTATCCTTTTATCATGCCATCTATTAAATTTTTATTTAAACAATTTGGCATTCTCATAGGCCTGGGTTCTCCATTCATCAAGTGAGCTAATGTCAAATAACCTCTTCTCACCAGCAAGTTTGAAATCATAGTTGAGCTCTTTGATTGCCCAATAAGATTTGTGCTCTAGGTCTATAGGTAAGTGACATGCTTTACCATAAACCATTTTATACGAAGACATACCCATAGGATTCTTGTAAGCAGTTCTGTAAGCCCATAATGCATCGTCAAGTTTCTGAGACCAATTCTTCGTAGATCTATTAACCGTCTTTTGCAAAATCAATTTAATTTCCCTATTGCTTAATTCTACTTGACCACTAGACTGAGGATGATAAGGGGTTGCAATTCTATGGTTAACATCATACTTAGCAAGCAATTTACGGAAAGCACCTTGAATAAAATGTGAACCACCATCAGTCATTAAATATCTTGGGACTCCAAATCTAGGGAAAATAACTTCTTTAAGCATCTTAATAGAGGTGTTATGATCAGCACTACTAGTTGGAATAGATTCTACCCACTTAGTAACATAATCAACAGCAACTAAAATATGCGTATACTCGTTGGACGTTGGAAACGGCCCCATATAATCAAAACCCCAAACATCAAATGGTTCAATAACAAGAGAGTAATTCATAGGCATTTCCTAATGTCTACTATTGCCAATTCTTTGACATTCATCACATGACAAGACAAACTTACGAGCATCCTTGAAGAGAGTAGGCCAATAAAAACCAGATTGTGATACCTTATTTGCAGTTCTATCTCCAGCGTGGTGTCCTCCGTAGGCCTCGAAATGACACTTTCGTAGGATATGTTCCTGTTCATGCTTAAGTAAAAAATGTCTAATAAGACCATCTACTCCTTTATAAAGGTGTGGGTCATCCTAGAAATAAAGTCTTAAATCATAGAAGAACTTTTTATTTTGTTGGTACGTGAAACTAGGCGGTATAAATTTAGCGACAATGTAATTAGCATAATTTGCATACCAAGGAGCATTACACGAATTATTTATGACCGCTAATTATTCATCTGGAAAGCTATCATCAATAGGTAGTGGGTCGTCTAGAACATTCTCTAACCTAGACAAGTTATCCGCTACGGGGTTATCAGCACCCTTTCTATCAACAATATGCAAATCAAACTCTTGTAGCAGAAGAACCCATCTGATAAGTCTAGGTTTAGCATCCTTCTTTTCCATAAGATATTTAATAGCAGCATGATCAGTGTGAATAGTTACTTTAGAATCAACAATATAAGGTCTAAACTTATCACAAGCAAACACAACTGCTAAAAATTCTTTTTCACTGGTAGCATAGTTTCTTTGAGCAGTGTCTAGAGTTTTGCTAGCATAATGAATAACATTTAATTTCTTATCAACTCTTTGTCCTAGGATAGGACCAACGACATAATCACTAGCATCACACATAATTTCAAAGGGCAGGTTCCAATTAGGTGATTGAACAATATGTGCAGAAATCAAAGCATTCTTAAGAATTTCAAAAGCTTCTACACAATCATCATAAAAACGAATGGAACATCTTTTTCAAAAGATTAGTGAGAGGCCTAGATATATTAGAGAAATCTTTAATAAATCTCCTATAGAAACCAGCATGACCAAGGAAACTTCTTATACCTCTGATATCTGTAGGACACGACATTTTTTCAATAGTATCAACTTTAGCCTTGTCAACTTCAATACCTCTTTCAGAAATTTTATTTCCCAAGACAATGCCTTCATTCACCATAAAGTGGCACTTCTCCCAATTCAAGACAAGATTAGTTTCTTCACATCTCTGCAAAACTCGATCAAGGTTGCTCAAACAATCATCAAAAGAAGTTCCGTAAACGGAAAAATCTTCCATGAAAACCTCAACAATCCTTTCACAAAAATCAGAGAATATAGCAGTCATACATCTTTGAAACGTAGCAGGTGAATTGCATAAACCAAAAGGCATACGTCTATAAGCAAAGGTACCAAAAGGGCAGGTAAAGGTGGTCTTCTCTTAGTCCTGTTTTGACACAGGTATTTGAGAGAAACCAAAATAACCATTTAGAAAGCGGAAATGTGTGTGTTTGGTTAATCTTTCTAGCATTTGATAAATAAAAGGTAGAGGGTAATGATCTTTCCTAGTAGCTTTATTCAATATCCTAAAATCAATTACCATTGTATATCATGTAACAATTCTCTACGGGATCAATTCATTTTTATCATTAGGAACTACACTGATACCTCCTTTCTTAGGGACACAATGAATGGGACTAACCCATCTACTATCAGCAATAGGGTAAATGATACCTGCCTCGAGAAGCTTTAATATTTAATTTCTTACCACTTACTTAATTTTAGGATTCAACCATCATTTGTGATCAACGACTAGTTTAGCATCAGGCTCCATTTTAATTTTGTGCTGACATAGAGTGGGACTAATGCCCTTAAGATCATCAAGAGTATATCCAATAGCAGCACGGTGCTTCCTCATAGTTTTCAATAATCTCTGTTCTTCATGCTCTGAAAGGTTAGCACTAATAATAACATGATATATCTTCTTTTCATCAAGATAAGCATATTTCAGAATATCTGGTGATTGTTTAAGCTCAAACACGGGATCACCCTTGGGTGGAGGAGGATCCCCAAGTATTTCAATGGGCAAGTTGTGTTTCAGAATAGGATGTTGATCAAAGAAAATCTTATCTATATCATTCCTTTCATTCATATGCATGTCATTTTCATGGTCTAGCAAATATTGCTCTAAAGGATCAGTAGCAGGAACAACAATAGAAGCAAGACCAATAATTTCATCCTTACTAGGCAATTCTTTATCATGGGGTTGTCTATGAAATTTAGATAAATTAAATGCATGAGACGTATTCCCAAAACTTACAATAATTGTTTCCTCCTCACAATCTATACTCGCATTAACGGTATTCAAGAAGGGTCTACGAAATATAATGGGACAAAAATCATCTTGTGGGGAACCAAGAACAAGAAAATCAATAGGATATTTTGTTTTCCCACACAAGACTTCAGCATCTCTGATAATCCCAACTGGTGATATAGTGTCTCTATTAGCAAGCTTAATTGTGACATCTATTTCCTCTAACTGAGCTGGTGCAATATCATTCATAATCTCTTTATATAAGGAAAAGGCAATTTCACTCACACTAGCACCCATATCACATAAGTCATGATAACAATGATCTCCTATTTTAACAGAAACAACAGGAGTGCCAACAATGGGTCTATGTTTATATTTAGCATTAGGTTGAGCAATTCTAGCGGCTTCATCACAAAATTGAATAACATGCCCATCAATATTATCAACCAAGAGATCCTTAACCATAGTAAGACTAGGTTCAACTTTAATTTGCTCAGGGGGTGTAGGTGTTCTAGGACAGCTCTTACGAACCATAGTTGAAGCTCTAGCACGTTCCTTTATTCTAACAGCGAAAGGTGGTCTTCCAATGTAAGAAGTGGGAATAATAGGATCATCATTATAAGTAAATAGTTTTCTCTTCAACTTTAACATCTTCAACTACTTTCACTTAAATGGGAGGATGATATTTAAACCACTTATCTTTAGGGAGATCAACATGAGCAGCAAAAGATTCACAAAAAGAAGCTACTATCTCAGAGTCAAGTCCATATTTAATGCTAATTTCACGAAAAACATCGGTGTCTACGAAGGATTTAACACAATCAAACTTAAGGTTCATACCTGACTCCTTACCTTCGTCAAGTTCCCAATCTTCAGAGTTTCGTTTAATTCTTTCCAATAAATCCCATTTCAAATCAATATCTTTGTTCATATAGGAACAAACAGAAGAAGTATAGAGCATATTGATCATTACGAGAAAGCCGAGCATAAAAATTATGAATAATAATTTCTCTCGAGAGCTCATGATTGGGGCATGAATATAACATTGACTTAAGCCTCCCCCAAGCTTGAGCGATTCTTTATCCTTCAGGAGCCAAAAGTTATAAATATAATTCCGATCACGATGAATTAGATGCATTGGGTAGAACTTCTGATGAAATTCCATTTTTAATCGGTTGTAGCTCCATGATCTAATATCATCACATAGCCTATACCATGTCAATTCCTTCTTATTCAAAGATAAAGGAAAGACCTTCATCTTAACTTGATCCTCGGCCAGACCTACAAGCTTAAATAATCCACAAACTTCACCCACATAGATTAGATGTAAATCAGGATGTAGTGTTCCATCGCCTGCATAAGGTGTAGTGTTCCAACAGTTTCTCTATCATACCCGAAGGAATTTCATAATAAATATTTTCAGTAGGTTTAGAAGGTTGAAGGACAACTCTTTGTCTTCGTTCGAGGTGAAGATACCCCGAACAAGCCCCTCAAAGGATTACTTTCCATAGTAACAAGTAACAGTAAATTTCAGCACACTATATAAAATTTTCCTTACCAGATTCCACTTACCAAAGGCCCTTCACTCCCCGGCAACGGCGCACAATAAAAGAGTCTTGATGACCCACAAGTATAGGGGGTCTATCTTAGTCCTTTCAATAAGTAAGAGTGTCGAACCCAACGAGGAGCAGAAGGAAATGACAAGCGGTTTCACTAAGGTATTCTCTGCAAGCACTAAAATTATCGGTAACAGATAGTTTTGTGATAAGATAATTTGTAACAAGTAACAATTAACAAGTGTAGCAAAGGTGCAGAAAGGTAGCCCAATCCTTCTTGTAGCAAAGGACAGGCCTGGACAAACTCATATATAAAGCAAAGCGCTCCCGAGGACACATGAGAATTTTTGTCAAACTAGTTTTCATCATGCTCATTCGATTCGAGTTCGTTACTTTGATAGTTTGATATGTGGGTGGACTGGTGCTTGGGTGCTTCCCTTACTTGGACAAACCTCCCACTTATGATTAACCCCTATCGCAAGCATCCGAAACTACGAAAGAAGAATTAAGGTAAACCTAACCATAACATGAAACATATGGATCCAAATCAGCCCCTTACGAAGCAACGCATAAACTAGGGTTTAAGATTCTGTCACTCTAGCAACCCATCATCTACTTATTACTTCCCAATGCCTTCCCCTAGGCCCAGATAATGGTGAAGTGTTATGTAGTCGATGTTCACATAACACCACTAGAGGAGAAACAACATACATCTCATCAAAATATTGAACGAATACCAAATTCACATGATTACTTATAACAAGAATTATCACATATCCTCGGGAACAAACATAACTACTCAAAATACATGTTCATATTCATAATCAAAGGAGTATTAATTATCATAAAGGATCTAAATATATGATCTTCGACCAAGTAAACCAACTAGCATCAACTACAAGGAGTATTCAACACTACTAGCAACCCATAGGTACCAATCTAAGGTTTGAGAGAAAGATCGGATATAGGAGATAAACTAGGGTTTGGAGAGGAGATGGTTCTGATGAAGATGTTGATGGAGATTGACCCCCTCTCGATGAGAGGATCATTGGTGATGACGATGGCTTTGATTTCCCCCTCCGGGAGGGAAGTTTCCCCGGCAGAATAGCCCTGCTAGAGCTTTAGATTGGTTGTGCCCAAGTTCCGCCTCGAGACGGCGGTGCTCCATCCCAAAATCTCTCTCTTCATTTTTCCAGGTCAAAACCCATCATATAGTAGAAGATGGGCATCGGGGTCCAGCCAGGTGGGCCACAAGTCTGCGAGGCGCGGCCAGGGGGGTGGCCGCGCCTGGCAGGCTTGTCACCTCCTGGTGGCCCCCTCTGGTATCTGTTTCACCCATTATTTTTTATATATTCCAAAATATTTCTCTGTAAATTTTCAGGACTTTTGAGTTGTGCAGAATAGGTATCTCAGATTTGCTCCTTTCCCAGTCCAGAATTCCTGCTGCCAGCATTCTCCCTCTTCATGTAAACCTTGTAAAATAAGAGAGAAAAGGCATAAGGATTGTACCATAACATGTAATAATAGCCCATAATGCAATAAATATTAATATAAAAGCATGATGCGAAATGGACATATCAGGCCCCACACCCATCGATCGTGCGACGACCGACTCTTTGAGTGTGAAGTCCATAACCTTCTGGTCTCGGTTGAAGAACTGTACAACTGCGCCCCGGAGCACGAGAACACCGCTGCAGGAGGCCGCCGCCGCCGCAAATAGTTTTGTTTATATCGTATATTGGTTGTATGAATGTAAAGTGAAAGCTTGACTGAATGAAATCTTAGGTTTGACGAACTAAGTATTTATCTCTGAATTCATGTAGCAAACAAAAAACCATCATAGTTTTATCCGAATGAACACACATCACAAACAGTTCAGGTTGAATACCCATTTGAAGATCGACAACTATCTTCGCCCATAAGACAAGTCCAAATATTGGCGTGAAGGATTAGTCCAATGCATCATCGCAAACATTTCTCCAATATGATCCACATGCCTTGTACATACAATCTGGGAAGATTTGCATCTATCATTCTAGGTAAATTGCCATGTGTCAAATCAGAAACATTGGCATCAGTCGATCTACTAACACTGGCATTTGTCAACATTGTAGCACTAGCATTTGTCAAGTATTGTAGAGACAAAATCAAAATTAGGGTGTAATTTTGCAACTAAAATTCACTTTAAACATGGATTTCATTCATACATTAAGCACTAGTCCTTGTACAATACAGTTCAACTCAACAGCTGAACCAAACAAACATTTCCCCAATTGTTGCCAACCACGTACCGAATTAGCTAGTTCAACTATATACTAGATGCTCACAAACTGGTCACCCGGCCATCCACAATTGACTACTGGATTCTCTAGACCAAGGTCACCCAGTGATCCCCAATTGACTGCAGGATGCACTAGACCATGACGCCTAACAGTCTGGAAGATACATAGTCTTCAAAGGTAACAAGCATCGGTTTTACACAGGAACAATCTCTTCGGTGATGCTCAATCACTTTGGGTTTGGGGGTTTTCCTTACCGATGATTTTCTCTCAAAGTCCATGGAAGATGGGTTGCTCTCAAATGACAAGTGTCAGTTCTTTCTCAGAGCAGCCAACCAACTAGTGGTTGTGGGGGGTTGCCTATTTATAGACAGGGTGCAACCTGACATGATAAGACATAAATGCCCCCAATGATATGAACGTTATGTGGATAAGATGGTTGGGGACAGCCTGGCGCTGAGCACAGCAATGGTCGGAATTTAGAACTATGAAAGTCCTCAGGCTTATCATATTCCTCACTTGTAGGAAATTCGCACTGGCGAAATCCTAACTCCTCAGTCAGACCAATTTCATCAGAGACCAAAAGAACTCCGTCTCTGTCACTGAAGAACTTGACTGAATTGTAAGAGATTTCCAAAGGCTTCACTCAAAGGATTGGATAGGTTGAGGCTTTTGAGTTGAGCATGAGTTGGAAATTTTCCTTAGTATTTCTTCGGACCCCTTTAACAGTATGGTGTTTTCTAGGATTCAAAGAAAGGAAATAAAACTACGAAAACAAAAGTCTTCACGCTTCATCGTCCTCGTTCATATCTTCAAGGTCACGCCAACTTCTTCATCAAAGTCTTCAGGGAATACCAAAGTCTTCAACAAAGTCTTCAGTTGAAGACATTCAATTTTAGGGGTCAGTAATCCCTTAATATATCAAACTCCTCAGCGACTTATAGAGCCCGTGTACACTTACAAATGCTTTAGTCTCTTAACCTATAAGTCTTCAATACACCAAAATCACTAAGGGGCACTAGATGCACTTACAATCTCCCCCTTTTTGGTGATTGATGAGAAATAGGTTAAGTTTTCAAGGGCGACAAAAATATGAAGTGTAAGTACTGAGTTTGAGGAATTTGATTGCAAGATATAGAAGAACTCCCCTTGAAGATATGCATATTTGAGGAATTTGCTTTGGACTGCAAATGCACATGACATGAACATGGAGAACTCCCCCTATATCTTGTAATTCATACACGCATTTAACATATGCTATGAAGAATTTGAAATGCATGATGAAAATGGTGTTTGACAAAATTCTGCATGTATGCATTAAGGTACTTGAGAAAATAAACATGCAGAAAGCAGTTCAAAAACCTCAGACCACCATCGGTCTTAAGTTTACAACTCAACCCGCAACAACTTCAGAAGAGCGAGAGTTGTAACTTAAACAAAAACATCCCATATATATAGGGACCCGCTTGAAGACTAACTTAATTTTTCTCCCCCTTTGTCGTGAAAGACAAAAAGGGATGAAAAAGTGAGGACTAACACCCCTGAAGAATTTCATCTTCAAGGTGATGGAGGAGCGCCCACATTGTCGAGATCGTTTGTCGATGCAGGGCCTACCGTAGTGTCGTCAATATCCTCAGCTTCATCCGCCTCGCGCGATGAAGAATATGAGCTTGTAACCAGCTAAGGAACTTGAACTTTTCTGAATTTCTTCTAAGGAGGATGGGACTAGTCAAAGTTTTGTTGAAAGTCCCTCTTCTTGATTTCCTTAGGAGTCTTGAGATGTGCGAGGATGGCCTACGCGCAATCGAAGATTTCATGCACAAAGTAGTGATTTTTCCTCATAGAGTTCTGCATCACAGCCATGTTCTAAAGAATTGAAGCAAACTGACACTTTACCCACTTGTGATTGCGATCAACCTTCTAATGAAGACTTAGGAGAAGCTCTCGATCGGTCATCACAAGAAGGGCAGCTTCTTGAGGATTTTGTGCTGAGGCTTTTGTAGTAGAATCTTGGGTAGAAGTGTCACCATTGGTGGAATAATATGCAGCTTTGCAAAATTGGCCATCCAATGGATGAGTACCTTCATCAATGAAACCTTTGCCTTTCCCCTCAACTGAAGGAAATGTGTTCTTGAGGACTTCGATCTAAGACAGAAAGCTGAAGTGATACTAAAAATCAGACTTGAATGGAATTGAAGACCTTGATGTGATGAATTTCATGATCCAAGGAGCGTAAGGCTTCAATTCAAATGGAGTTGTAGCAGCATTGGCAAAAGTCCTCATGAAGAAATCATGGTAATGTATGGGAATCCCAGGATTGATGTTAAAGAGCATATTCTTCATGATTCCCTCAACTTCTTCTTCTTCGGAGTTGTGACCGTTGCTAGGACTGAGGGTTTTGGTTAGGATGCGATATACGGTCCTGGGTATATAGCGCAAATCCTTCACGAGGAAGGTGGTCCTTTGTGATTTCCCAGGAGCCAAAGGCTTCATTAGCACTTGCACCATGTGATTAGGCAATTCAGGTTCATCAAACAAGCATCTTGCACTTTTCGAGGGAATTTCTATTGGTACGCCTCGAAGCAATTCAGAGTCTGGGGCAGCATAGTGAGTGGATCTAGTCATCCAGTCCAGAATCCAAGAATTGACATCAAAAGTATCACCTGTGATGTGCAAGGTTGCATAGAATTGAAGAATGATCTCTTCATTCCAATCACATATGTCAATGTAGAATGGAAGAATTCCAGCATCATGTACAACTGCGAGCACCAGTGTGAAGCACGTGATTGATTCCATATTCGCATGAGGAATTTGCTGATGCTGAAAGACTTTCTCTTATTCGAGAAGCATTGATGCATAGAAATTCATCTTTGTAGGGGTCCAGAATCCGGTGCGACCGGCCCTTGCTGAATCATATGGATTCGGCCCAGTGAAGAATATGTGCTCGTTGAAGAAATTCACCTTGATGAAGTTGGGGCGCTTTGAGCCTTTGAATGGCATTTTTGGCTTCGGCTGAAGATTTGGCTTGAAGCGGCCCACAATTTCCTTTGGCATAGCAGGAACTTCTTCAGACTGAGGAATTTGAACAACAGGTTCCTTAGGTGCAGTAGGAGCGGAAATTTCTTTAGCTGCTGCAGCTGGAATTTCTTCAGGAATTGAAGTGAGAGGTGCGGTCAAATCATCTGATCCGGTTTGAATTTCTTCAGTCTCGGCTAGTGACTGAGGAATTTGGGTAAGGGGAGTGGTCATTGGATAATTTGGGTGTGCAGCTTCCCAATATTCAACGTTGATAAGTGGAGCGGTATTCCCAATGTCCATGTCCTCTTCAAATATTTCAATGCCTGCCTCTTCAGTAGTCAACTAAGGCTGGGGTGATGATACCAAAGGGGTTGAAGCATTTGCTTCAACCTCAATTTCTTCATCAATCTGCTCTGAGGAAGCAATAGAATGATCTTTTTCATCTTCATCATTTGGGATGACATAGTCAACACCAAATGGTACTATCTCATAGGCAGGCATGGAGGAGATTGGTGTAGCATCAACGGGCTCAGTTGATGAACTTGTCATAGTCTTCAACTTCGGTGAGGAATCTGAAGTTGATGCTTTTCTTTTCTTATCAACTCTCTTCTCCGTTGCCTTTGTTTTCTTCGCTTCTAATGTAGAAGGAAGGTTGATATTCTTCACCCTCGACGATTTTGCAATATCAGCAGGGGGTGAAGTTGGAGCAGTTTCTTCAGGCATAGCAAAAACTTCAGCAGGCCTGGCAATTTTTGCAGGCACAACAGCGGAGGTTGCCCTGACAGGTTCTTCAACAGCCTAAATTTCTTCAATTGTGCTTGTAGTTTCTTCAGCGGGCTTAGCAAAGGATTCAGCCTGAGGAATTTTTGGTTGCGATTGAGATGCAACACTTGTGTTCTGGTCCTTGACTGTAGCTTGTGCTTCCTTTACAAACCTCACCTTGGTGCCCTTCCATTCAACATCATATCTATCTTGTTCTTCAGTGAGACAATTTATCTCAGACTGAACTATGATGAGTTGGTTGGGAGTCAAATTCATCACATTGTTCTTCAAAAAAAATTCTTTTGTGGTCCTGCTCCTTCTAGCTCTCTAAGGTTGTTCTCTCTTCCATTTTCCTCAACTATGAAGTGAGTGAGGACATGGTCCACACCAAGAGGTAAATTCGGTGAGGAAAGTGGAGTGTTGGGATCCTCATGCCATATATTGATGAAGTTGAGGATCAACTTAGGATCCAGCATGAGAGGAACATCGCTGCCCTTTGCAATTGCAACCCTTTGTTGTTTGTCCTTGATGAGATCTTCTAGTTCTTCATCATCAGCTTTGTCATCCTCAGATCCTGAGGGGACATTCACAATAGCTTGGCTGTTTTGAGGACTTGGTGTCTGACCTCGTCCTGCGGTTTTCTTTATCTTCAATAGAGTAGGGCTTGTTGAAGAATGTGCTTGGGCTGATGAGCTTGCTAAAGCCCCTGAAGCAATAGAAAAACATGTTGTCCTCTGGCAAGTTGCAAGATGCACTAGAGTTGAGGACTTTGTGGCAACGACTGAGGATTGTATAGCTATTGAGGGCATTCCAGTAGCCTTTCAATAACTTGCTTGAGGATTCTGCAGTGAGGACTTGGGAGTTGAGGACTTTGGCTTCACCGCAGACTTGTTCACTACGGATTTCTTCGGAGCACTAGCTGGGGCTCTGACAGAGGTAGTAGCAGCAGAGTCTTCATTCAATTTCTTCGCTACCTCTTTTGCCTTCTTTGATAGCTTGGCTTTTGTCTTTCCCATTCTTGAGGAATGTCTACACCAGTTTTGAGAATGGTGGGATCAACAGGTTGGTTTGGAGCCAAGGGTGGCCTATTGCAAGGGGTTGAATAGCAAATTTCTTCATGTATTTTGGATTGACATATCAATATTCTTTCCATTCTTGTGCCCGTCTCCTCTCAATTCTCTGTATGCGAACTTTTGCTGCCTTTTGGTTTCCTTGGCATGAGTTTCTTCATCATGTGTGCAATATTCCTCATACAATTCATCAGGTATCTCAAATGCAGTTTGCACTTCAGGTTTCTTTCCTCCTTTCTGTGGCATTTTCCCATCAGCCATTTTCTTCGGCTGAGGATTCTAAGGAAGTGTGCAACTTTTCTTCAAGGAACGCTTCAAATGAATTAAGTTGATGAGAACCTAGTGATTCATTAGCAGACATTTTGTTCCTGTGAACAAATTATAGGTGCGAGGAATTTGAAGAGGTCATATGCGTTCTCAGAAAATTTTCAAAATACATCAAGTTGAGGATTTTGACCATAGGTGTCTTGAGGAATTTCACTAAGTGTTCTTGACTTAGGTTCCAGAGTTGTGCAGATTTTTGGATCCACACAATTGAGGAATCTTGAAGAAAATCATAACTTAGAGAAACACATCAAGGTAAATAAGTTTATAGGGTGTTTAAGAAGAAGATACTGGAAGAATAAACACCTTTGAGGAATTTTTTGTAAGAGCGTGAAGATCAAAATAGGGCAGTAAAATTAGATTTTAATTACCCTAGTGAAGAACACAATGAACAGTGAGAGGAAGTGGAGAAGTTCGTCAGTTCAGATCTCCCACGCCCTAGCTTGGCAGAGGGAGACATGTACAGCGGCGGCGGGGTGAAGATTTCCATGGTCGCTGTGAGTTCGGCGACAGCGAGGTCGAGGCAGTGAAGCTCTTCCTCTTTGGCGGCAATGATTTTAGCAGCGGCGCTAAGTCTGTGCTCGAGAGAGAGATGGAAGTGTGGAGTAACTCAAGCATAGTGAAAGGGAAAGGGGTATTTATAGCGGAGGTGAAAACTGACTGGTCCGAAGATTTTGGACTAGATTGCCCCTGACCCTTGCTCTCCACGCGACATGTGTCACCCACGTACTGTGTTCTTGAGATAGTGGGAGATCGTGGGTTATCTAGTCGAGGGAATCGGAACAGTTTGAGCGAGAAAAGCCAACAATTTTAATAATGAAAATTTTAAAGCTTTCGGTTGCAAATTCTTCAGTTGTCAAGGACACAGTGAAGACTTTAAACGACTTTCAAATTAGAACACATATGAAGAATTTGTGAACAGACTGGGTTGAGCTTAGCACAGAGGGTAAACAGGTCCGATCACGTTCACTTAGATGAAAATCAACTTGAAGAATTAGCAATAAGTGAATGCTATTGAGGACATTGAAAACACAACTTTGAACAATTTCAACTATGGTTGGTGGCGTGACCAACCGTATAATAATGATGATTTCATAGACCGCGTACAATTGTTGTTGGGGTCTGAAAATCAAATTTGTCATAAATTTCTTCACACTTAGAGGGTTATTCTTCATTGATTGAAGAAAAATGTTACTTTGTGTATTGCACATCTAAGTCATCAATTTTGCATAAGTGTTAGGATGTGTGTCTTTTCAAACAACATTCGAAGATTCTAAGATATTTAGCTCACACCGCAACTTGCAAAATCTCTTTTCATCCAAGGTCTTAGTGAAGATATCAGCCAGTTGTTCTTCAGTGGGGATGTAGTCGATGGAGATGTCGCCCTTGAGTACATGATCTCAAAGACAATGATGACGAATCTGGATGTGCTTGGTATTGGAATGCTGAGCTGGGTTGTAGGCAATATTGATAGTCCTCTCATTGTCTTAGAAGAGACGCACATTCTTCACCTTGATGCCATAGTCCTTGAGGTTTTGCTTCATCCACAGCAACTGAGTGCAACATGAACCAGTAGCAATATACTTGGCTTCAGCAGTAGATAGTGACATGCAGTTCTGCTTCTTCGAGTACCAATAGACTAAGGATTGTCTAAGGAAATGACATGAGCCTGAGGTTGACTTGCGATCAACATGATCTCCAGCTTAGTCAGTATCTCAGTATCCGATGAGGTGATGATTTGAGCCCCTAGGATACCATAATCCAAGCGTTGGTGTGTGAGCTAACTATCGAAGAATATCTTTCATAGACTTATGGTGTGATTCCTTCGGTGTTTCTTGGAATCGGGCACACATGCAAACACTCAGCATAATATCTCGCCTAGATGCACATAGATACAATAAATAGCCAATCATGGAGAAAAATACCTTCTGATCGAAATCTTTACTATTTTCATAAGTGTAGAGGTGGCCTTTTGAAGGCATTGGAGTTTTGATGCCTTTGTAGTCTTGCATGTTGCACTACAGGAATCTGAGATTTTGCCGTCTGCCAGGGCAGACGGCAAAGGGGGGAAACACGGACGGCAAAGGCTTTGCCGTCAGTCAGCTGATGGCAAACTAGACGGCAAAAAAATATCCGGTAAAGAGGTAATTTGTTGTCTTCTTTCTGTACGGCGGACGGCAAAGAATCTTTGTCGTGAGGGCGCAGACGGCAAATAAAACGGGACGGCAGATCAACAGGATGTCTCGTTAAGTGTTAACGGCAGGCTCCCCCCTTTGCCGTCTGCTCTTAGCTCCCTTTGCCGTCTGCCCCTCATGGCAAAGGGGGGAACCCAGCCCCTCTCTTCCCCCCCTTTGCCGTCTGCCCTAAGCCCCCTTTGCCATGAGGGGCAGACGGCAAAGGGCTCCCCCCCTTTGTCGTATGCCCCCTCATGGCAAAGGGGCATCCCAGCCTCTCTCTGACCCCCCCCTTTGCCGTCTGCCCTTAGCCCCTTTGCCATGAGGGGGCAGACGGCAAAGCAGGCTCCCCCCTTTGCCATCTGCCCCCTCATGGCAAAGGCTCAAAACAACCCCCTCACCTCTTCTATTTTCTATTATATCCAGCAATTTTCACAATAATCAGGATATATATATATATTTGACAGGAATAAATTTGTTTCCGTACTCACAACCATATTAAAATAACTTTCATCCATAGTACATACATATTATTCAAGT